>VZTS01028677.1:131487-164166 GCA_013400795.1 Pluvianellus socialis
GGCGGGAGCGGGGCCGGGGGTCGGGGCGGCGGGAGCAGCCTGCGGGAACCCCCGGCCCTGCCGCAAATTATTCAAAAGAATGCCATCTGCTGGGGCCAGCGGCGCCATGGAGCCTCTGCCAAGAGGGTCGTTGGGTTTGGGGATGGGGTTTTTTTGTTTTTTGGGGTTTTTTTTTGTTCCCGTTCGTAATTAACTTGGGTGTTTTGACAGACGAGGACACACCTGACGGATGCTAAAGGTTTTAGAAGTACCCTTGGCGTTTCATTAAAATGCCTTACAAAACGTTTTCGAAAGGTCAAACTGCTCCGCACGGTGCTCGGTTTCTTTAGATTTTTTTGAATCATGAGGGAGGCAAGGGATTTTTTTTTTTTTTTTAATTGATACTCTCCAGCGCAATAAAAGCTCAATCAGTAAAAGCACTTAAGCAAACACCTTTAATCACTGAAGTGGCTTCTCTGATGGTGGCGGAAATAATTGCGCTTGCTCAAAGTCCTGTCGAGCAAGGCGTGAGATCAAAGTAAAAAAGACAAAAAACACGCTTACAAAAGTATCTGTCTCTTATTTACCCAGGAATCACACAGACACACTCTAGATTCGGAATCAAGCATGAAAATAAAGCCATGAGAAGAGTATGTGAAGCAAAAATTTAATCTTAAGTGAAGAAAATATATATAGTAAAATAACTCCACTGCTCGAATTAGAACTAATAGAAAATGGATCATTTAAAGTCATTAGCAAGTTAATATCCAGTAGTTCAAAAATTCTTATATTGTCTGTTCAAATTTTTAATAGACTTTTTAGAACTGATATGTATAAACCTCAAACCCTTCCTGGACTCTTCAATACGCTAAAAAATTTTCTGTACTTGACTGTCTAAGAGCATCAAGAGCAGTAATCACGCTAATTTTACAACCTTTATTCCAGCTCTAGTTTTACACTTGAGAAACTCAGACGCGGAGAATGTCTAAAGCTAGAATTTAAGATGGGCTTATCAATCCTGGGTGACCAACCTGAGCTACCTACGGAGTCTGTCTCAGTTATAAAAGATGTTTTCCTTATCACTTTATGGACTGTACAAAGAAGATGAAGAGGGAATAATTTTCAAAAGAAAAATAAAGGACCTCTAGTGAAATCAGCATGCTGAGGTTTTTTTAAAAGAACAAGTTGTACTTTTAGAACAAGTTGTAATTAAATTATGAACTTCGGTGATACATTTTGTTAGGGATATCGAAAGTATAAAAACCAAGTTCTAAAAGGGTTAACTAAATTCATGGATGATAACTCCATCAAAGAGCTATAGTGCTACATTCTTGTTTTGCAGAACTGCCTTTTTATAGTCTTATGTGTATTCAAAGCACATTGCCAAGCAGCTCCAGCATCAGTTGTGTGTGTGCTGAGCACCATCACAAAGCTATCCCTAGGCCTTTCATACTGTTCTCCAGGCAATGTGATACACATCATTAGTGACCAACTCTGATCATTTTGTCTTGCAGCTTCCTGCACATCTACAGAAAGGTTTTGAGCACCCATATGTAGTGTGATCACCTCCGCAGGCAGCTGGGGAGTCTCAGAAGAGCCATTCAGCTCTTTCAGAGCAGCGGAAGTTATCGAATTTTTGCCAGCGCATTTGCCTAAACCCCACTAGGATGGGATTTCCTTAAATGCTCGTGATCCCTCAAACATCTAGTCCAACAGAGAGCATCAGAGCATGCTTCTAGGAGAAACTTAATGCTTCAAAGAGGACCTATTGCTTTGGAAGAAAAAAGACACCTCGTAAAACTAGGTGGTTTGATTCAGGACCTGATGAGAAGCTATAGCTGTCATGGGGAACTGTACAAAGTGAGAAAGATAAGGAGCATCTAATATCCACCCTGGCTGTGAGCAGGCCCACAAACACCTATTTTCAGCCACACAACAGGAGCCACCCAACAGCATTTGCTATCTGTATCAGATCTAGCGGGTCCTGGTGCAGCATTGCCGTTTCTGGGATCGTAAGATTTCATTTCATAATCAACTTCCTACATGAATTCTCCCAGCACCCCATGTCAGTGATTTAAAAGCCCGTTAAGGAGGAAAGCAGTGGGGGCATAAACACAAAAGGCTGGATTTAATGAAGAAATAATAAGAGCATGAAAAGCAGCTCCATGGTTATGAAGGTATCTGTACTGATCTTCTAAGGAGTAGAGCAGGAGTGCAAGCACGAGGAGACTCTGGCAGGAAATCAGATAGAGAGAGACAAGATCAGCCAGTCTTCCTTGTTGGGAAAAAAAAAATCCCATTTCAGCCTTGGAGAACGTGATTACTCCTGTGGTTTGCTATCACTGCTCAGTGACATTAAGAGAGCTGGACGAGTGAACAGCTGATGTGAGTGGTAACGTGAAATTAGGTTTCACTGTGAGAATGAGTGAACATGCAGTGGGAACAGCAGCCCACTAACTGGAAGAGCACTGACTGACCACAAGACACTGCCCAGAGGACCTTTTGGCCGCTTATTCCCAAAGCAAACTGCACAGGCTCGAGTCCTTTAGTTGCTGAAGCTGGGGTACCACAGACCCAGCTTCCTCCCGTGGTGGCCCCTGAGTATATAACCCGTGCCCCCAGCACCGGCTTGTATTTGCTGGGCTAGGAATCACTCTCTGGTTCTCTTTTACTCATATATAGCTCCTGTACTTCCTCCGCACTGGATTTGGAGTGGGCCTCAAAACACAACACAAAACACATGGCAACAAAGAATAGCTTACGGATTTAGCATCTCGTATCCACTGTGATACATCGCGGAGTCCTGGTCCTTTAAGCACCTCACAGCTGGGTTTGCTTCTTGCAGGCACCAGGGAACTGGCGGATGCCCAGCTCATTAAGACAGTGCCAAGCAGGAGCTGGAGCCCTTTGATTTGGTGTTGCCAGAATGCTTCCTCCCAGGACAGCCCTCCTGAAAGTGCTCCAACCCCCTGCTACCTGCTTGCTGACGTGTGGTAGATGCTAGAGCCACACTGGCAATCTTCATAAGGCAGTGCTGCCTGCCTTTACATGCTGAAAAAGGAAAGTAGTAGTATATAGTACACGACCCTGCTGTATGGCAACTAATTCCAAGGAGTCATCCCTGTGAAAATGCTGGTGGAAGCCCTGCCAACACCAGTCACTTAAATAGAGACCATTTGCTTTGAATTTTGAGGGGGTGTTAACATAGAAAAAAATCTTCATTTCTGACCGACTTTTGCACTCGTTGTATCACAAAAGTGCTCACACTTCTGACAAGTGTGAGAAGGCCCCTCATACGAGTGTTTCCTGACCTTGCTTTCTGAATTAGATTTGTTAAGTGTTAGCTGCCAGCTGGTAAATGAGAAGTGAAACCAGTCATCAGTTCCTGCGTACGCTGCTCTGGGACAGCAGTTTTGTGTGCTAAGTCTTGTGATCTGTTCCCTGCAGCTCCTTAAGACGATGGAGGGGGTTTAATACATTTCATATCTCTAACTCTATCACACATAATTGCATTAAGCTGTCAGAGCTATTGCCTACATGTGTTGGGATATATCTACTGCCTCTGCACACCAAGGTATGGCTGAGTTACGCACACAGAGCCCTTCAAGCAACTGGGATGCTAATTTAGCATATTTCCAAGATGTTTGCCCACAGCTGACAGCTATGACCTACAGGAGATTTCTGCCCTCCTGGAGAGTCAGCTGGAGGCCAGATTGGGGTGTCTAAGGTGATTAGACTCCTATGCTTAGGCAACCAAATCCATAAAACCCTTCTGCTGTGCTGGCCCCAGATTAGCCCATCCCTACACCCCAGGAATAGATGGATGTTGCTTCACCGCCAACCAAAAACTCCCTGGAGCCAGCAGAAGCTGCTGCCTTCAAACAGCCATTGAGTGTCATGGATGGAGCGATGCACTTCACTCATAGAGAGAAGCAGCAATACATTTATTGATATAAACCAGGGATTTAACAAATTTTGATGTTAAATGTGACTGTTTTAACAAGATTCGGGATGGCAAGGCACACTTGGCTATTTACTGCATAGAGGACAGGGTCAGACAGAGCTGTCAGGGAGATCTTCCCATTGAGTCAAGGTTTCAGAAAGGACCCCCTTGCTTTTTAAACTCCTTCTCAGAGAGGAACCTAGGTGCAACTGGATCCAATCCTAGTCCCAGACTTGGTCAACAGTTTACATCTAAAGGATCATATATGCACAATCAATCCTTTATATCACTTAGCTAAGATTACAAAGTTCAGCATGCTATTAGTCACTTACTGAGGACCAGTTGTGGCAAGGAATCTCTGAACCTCAGGGAGTAACCTTGAGGGCGTCCCTACTCCAGGAGAGATCCTGGCATGCAGCCCGCTGCTGTTCAGGAGAGCTCAAAGGGCTCTTGGTCAGTTCACTATTTATGGGGATAAGATGATTGACCTATGGTCATATTTGCATATTGACCACACTACCAGCATTGCTCAAGTTAGCCCTTGGCTATTGCATTGTTATCTCCCTCCCCAAAACCACGTTGAGCCCCAGATGCCATCATCACAACTGCATGCACCCGTTAGACCACCACGGGTGGTTACCACTTGGGCAGGAATTACAGGAGATAAAGATCAGGTGGCCCCTGGAGATGGGGGAGCACACTGTCACAGTGAGTCACTGGTCATCCCTGTAAATTAGTCCCCGAATTTTCCAGTTTGTTACAAGGTTTACAGCAGAGCCAGGACTAGGAAAGCACAACGAGCACGGCTGAAAAATCATTCAAGTGATGACAAACAAGCTAAAGAAGTAGCTGCAATTATGTAGAGGTATGTCTTTGTGGTTTAAAAATATGAATGCTTTTTCACAGAAAAGTGTGTTTATTCATCATGTTCAGCAGGCTACTTACAATGAAAGACTGATTAAAATTAATTAATTAGAATTAGGCTATGCATAAAAGGAAAAAAAAACCGAACAGTTTCTTTAGAGAAAAAATTAGTTTTCTCCTCAAATCTTTGGCCCCAAAATAGACGATTTACACAAACGCCTGATTTCAGTCACATGTTAAAGTTTCCAAAAATAAGTGAAAACAAAAATCATGGGATTTTAGAGGGTTTTGAGTCAGTTACATACTTAATTTCCCTATTGTTGCCTATTTTAATTATATTTCATCATAAAATATAGAGGTCATGAGGGGAGAGGTTTTATCTGCTTTTGGTATTTCTGAATAAATGCCTGAAATCAACCATCTTGTAAAATACGGTTTCACCAAATTCACTAAACTGAGTGGTCAGTAAAAGTCACAAACTTTCTGGTATGATAAAATGACAATTCAGAGTGTTGGCAAACTCCAGGTCCAGTTTTTGGAGTAGAACAGTATCATTTGTATTGTTTAGGTTAGGGTTTTTCAATGGTTTATTTGAAATAAGAGATACTGTTTTCCTCCAATTAACTTAGAAAATCTGTTTAACCAAACTGTATGGGAATGGTGCAAAAGACAGTCAATCTCATGTAAAACCTAGAAATGAGCATAGATACATGTAAACAGCAAGCAGGTTATATCACTATTTCAATTTGCCAAATTTTAAGTTCAGCATATATGCCAGTACTCACCTTGTAACCACTAGCTAGTGTTACAGTAGAAAGAATGAAATTAAAGTTGAGCCTGAAGAAAATTACCTTCAGAGAGCAGCCATTTAGCCACCAAAACCCAGGAATGGTCATGGCTCATTGGTTGAATGCCACATCATTAAAGTACAACCCAAAAATGTTTAGAGGCATTCTTACATGTGAAAACACCACGCCTGAAGAAACAGCACTGTCAGGTAGGTCAGCCAGCAGTTAAATGTTCAGAACATGGAGATGTGGGCAGGAACTCCAATCTCAGAGCTCCACTATCGCATTATAAAAATGATTGATATTCCACAAGTTGCACTCTGAACATCATGTGCAAAGATAGCTTCAAGAATTCAGAGCTTAGACAAGAGTCATCTCGTGTTGATTGATGGCCCTGTGTCACTCTGGTTTATGGGTTATGACCACTGGAGACTTCAAAATGAACTAAGCCAAACATAACAGCATCCTTTGCTCACTGAAGCACGGATGCAGGACTCAGAAACCAAACTGTTCTGTCAAAAAATAAAATACTTAGTTCAAAAAATCTGTCAGATTTCAACTCTTTTGACAGCTTCTATATTCAATGCATGCAAAAGCGAGTGTGATGAATGCAGACAAAGCATCCAGAATGTTTCTTTGACATTAGGAATCCCTAATCTGGTATATTACCCTTAAATAATTCACACGTCTCTTTTATGCAGGTATCTCTCTCTTGGATGTTCTGCAGGAGAAAAATCTTCATTAATGCAAACAAAAAACCCTGCTCTTCTTATATTGGGTAGCATTAGAAGTTCTCCTAACATACGGTACAAAAGTATGCTAATACTCTAATGACACCAATGAACAGTATATATTAACTGAAAAATAGCTGTCTTCTAAGTACGCAAACATCAGGTGTGTTCATCCTATGTTAGGACTGTCATTTCCTGCGACAAGAGAAATTTTTCTCAATGTGTAAAATGATACATATTAATGGTTATAATTATCCAATGCTTCAAATTCAGCTATAGTTGTTATAAGGATATCGCTTGGCAAGGTATTTGCTCTTAGTTTGCTATCTTCTGTTCTTCAATTTCATTAGGAATCCTTATGTGTCACATACATTTGGGTTATTAATATTTTGCTGACATTTTTGCCATTTGGAAAACTGCTAACAGCACAGAGTTTATGAACTCCCACCAAATTTGACAGAAGAGTTTTAGATCAGACATAAGCAGTCTGAGGAAAGACACTTATCCAAAATTATAAAAGAATAAGTGACCATAATTTTCTTAATTTTGTGCTGAAGGCAAACATAAAAGATTTTAACTGAGATTTAAAGGCCAGTAGTGACTTTGCAAGAGTCTTTTTTCAAGACAATTAGAAGAGTAAAGAATGAACATTGTTAAAAACCAAGACATTTCTAACAACTCAGAAACCATGCTGTCACCCTTGTGTCATTCATGCAGTTTAGGTCAAAGCACAAAACACCTGACTGGTCATTTTTTATCCCTATACCTTTCTCGCTTCATATCTGTTTTGACTTTAAACTCTACTTTTCTCGTTGGGAAAAACTGACAACAAGATCCTGTCCTTCTGTCTTGCAGGTGACATGTACATGTCGTGTACCTCAGCAGCCCCGGGAACAAGGCTGGAGCTACAAGAACAGAAAGTCTGCCACAAAGTACACACAGAACCAGAACCACAAGTGCCTCCTTTACAATCCCTGGACAAGAGGATTGTCCTCTATGAGATATGCTGTTAAGTAGAGTGGAAAAAGTATCTGTTTAGTGCAGAATTTTCCAATGCTTATAAGGTTTTTTTAAAGCCTTACACATTACAATACTTTTTAATACTTCATCATCACAACCTAGTTCTTCTCCCATTAAACGAACAGAGACATTACCCTACATTTCTATGGAAGCAGGATTAGCCACACACTTTAGAAATGAGGCTATTTATGCAGGGATTTTTTCAAACCTTCTATTCAAAATTTGGTTACCCAACAAAGATTTAGACTAAAGAATTTTCATTGTTTCTACATATACATATGCTTCTTCATATATAGGTCACTGTTCATTATATATGGACTTGTGGGTGAGATTACTTAAAACGTACAGTTCTGAACCCGTTTTGGTAGGCATAGTAGAGTCTGGATCTAGCTTGTCTAGCTTCAGGAACTTGAAAAGGTGCCTGCCTACATTAGGAGTCTAGTTCTTTTAGCTGCCCCAGTTGTCTATAAAGAGAATTAGACACCCACCAAGGCAATTCAGCTGCACCTAAGACAGCTGATACCATGTATACGCAGCTTTCCACACACAAAGGAAGACCTGACATCTGGCAAAGCAACCATTTGCTACTAAAATATGGAGAAGGTCCTGCCCAACACATCTTGATCATTTAATACAACCTTTAATGGTCTGATACTTAATTGTACTAGACTGTAATTGTACTGATAGGTGTCTCATATCTGTAGTACCCTGCTGTGAGAGGACAACTTGTCAGACTTGACTGATACAAATTGGCTGTTCAGAAGATATTTTTCTAATAATCTTTCACTATACAAGAGTTACACAAGAACAGCAGAAAGGCATCCACAGGCTGATGATGTGTGCGCTATGGAGACCCTTCCAGCTACCACGATATAAATACATCCTTCCACATCTCAGGGTGTGGTTTTGTTGCTGTTGTATCTTAAGAGGGCATTTTAAGCCCAAAAGTTATGTCTTAAAGCATGAAAGTTTCTTCCCCTTTAAAGCTGCCACAAGGAGTAGCGTAGTCCCCAGCCTGTCGTATAACGCTGAAACATGGGTTGTTCATTTCAGAATGGTGTTAATTCTTCAGAAAATGTGAACACTGCTACTTGGTTTTTATGCCAGCTGCCTGAAGGAAACAGGTTAATGGATTCAGTGGCCTATGGGAAGAAAAATGCATGACAACATCAACAGACTTCATGAATCCTCCATCAACTCGTTATATACCAGTGCAATTCTGCTCAATTCAGTTGATGTGAATAGGGCATAGTCCCCAAAAGACTGCCCAAATGAGAGGAGAAACACATCTGCTAAAGTCTGAGCAGATTTTTATCTATATGATGAAAAAATGTAAAAGAATATTTGAAAAGGGAGAGGAAACATTTCCCACTTAAATATTCCCACCTGCATCAGTTCCACTAACATCACAACAGGCGAGCTCGGTAGGACAGAAAGGCGCCTGGACTCCAGCCGTTGCTAACACCAGGTAACCTCATCCTGGTACTTGTCCAGCTGTTAAAGTGCTCTTTTGTTATAGGGCTGGGAAGGGATGCAGATTTCAATCTGTGTCAACCGAAGCTCCCGGAATCTTCAACCACTCAAAATGTCTTTTTGATTGAAAATGCTAACAGAATTTCCAAAGTAAATATATAAAATCCCTTGAAAATATCTACCATTAAGGATCCACCATTGCAAATTAAAGCTGGGTTCCTGTATCAGAACACACAGGCAAGTGAAACACACCCACTTCTTTACTTCTGAAGAGTATCAGATTTTATGCTGTTAATGAATGTTCCTGATAAAATGTTTGTGCTAATAATTTAATTTTTATATTCACAAGAACACCTACTAAAATATTTTACAGCTTTGCTTTGCCTCACTGCACTGCGTTCAGCTGAGTAAGGTCTTTTTACAGCCATGCATACAGACAGGCACTACCAAGAGAGAAATTTTCATAAACCTTCTTAGGAGGAGTTTCTTATTGCTCAGGTATTTCACATATAATGTTTTTTCTGCTACCCAATAAGAATTGTGACACACGGAACTATTGTACTGAAAAAAAAAGAATGGTAGCATATGTGTTTTGCTTGTTTGTAGCATCTGGATTCTTTTCTTTAAGTTATGAAATAGTCATGTAAGAATTTCCCAGAACCAAGCAGCACTAAACTGGAGAAGTAATATTGTTGGGCTTGCAGAATTTCAGAGAGGAACTTGGCTAATGATCACAAGTTCAACACTGCTTGAAAATTTCTGAAGCTGCTTTCTGACACTTCACATCTAGAGAGACTTCTCTGTCTCCAAACAGATGTTTGTAAAAAGGAAACTGGAGTTATAATTTGGTTGGATAAGCAAATGTCTTCTGAACTGGGAATGGCAGTCTTCACGCAATGAAGTCCCAGCTTGAACAGCAGATGTGCCACTTAAACAAAACTCCATTTAATCGTTCCAGATGAAAGGTCAAGATATTTTAGTGCCTAAAGTAGCACAGGGTAGCACTTGAGCATCCTGCTATACCACCAGTAGAGCCAAGAATTAAATTTTCCATCTCCAGTCTTCAGCTGTAATGAAGAAGTGCATGTTTCTTCTCAGGAAATAATTGTAAAAATAATTGTGCAAGTCTGATTGTGTTTTGCTCTGACCTAGCTTTCTAGTTTCACACAGCCTTGGGGGGAGGCTGCAGTTGCCAGTAGCCCCAGGAGATCCATATGACAGAACTGAATCCAAAGCGGTGAAGCTATTTTGTCTCAATCACATCCTGCGTAAAGGTGTATAGAAGATGTATAGGTGTACACAGGAGTTCAAGAGCAAATGCATTTTCCCTGGCTCGCAGGCTGTTTGGTTCTGCTGCTGTGGTACAAACACTCAGTAAATGGTCAAGTTGAGACCTCCAAAAGAAATGCCAGTTGAAAGAGGACAGATATGAAATTATGTCAGCTCACAAAGTCCCCTTCAAAGAGGCTTTGCTTACATCCGTAATGAAGGCTCAATAAAGTGATCGGGCAAATACTCTTGTTGAATAACTTCACCTCATGCAAGTAAAGGTGTTCACTAGTAGCTGTGCTACAAAGCAAATGTTTGGCTCAATGGGAAATAGTTTCACATCAGTCGTTAAATGAACCCCTGCTACTACTGTGGCACGAAGCTTATATTTGGATCCATAAACGCAACACAAGACAACTTGCTCTGTTTAGAACTAGAATCCTGGATCCAGCTTTGAGTGACATTCATCTATTGATACAAAGGAATCAAGAGAGAGCTGTGGACAATGTACGTTATCTTTTGGAATGCATATTTTAAACTTTTAAACAGCATTTCTTTGCTACTATAATTTGGCAGATCAACAGAAAAGGCTGGAAAAAGTAAATTCTTTTCTCACTCTGCGCAGCTCTAAGGAAAAAGACCATAACTTAGATTAGTACCTGCTAATTGATGCATGCATGGCTGCTGCGTGGAAGCTTGGACACATACTCTTTTCCCATGGTCCACAGGCTTTCCAGTTGCATTTGCTCCTGGGACTTACCTGTCTTCACCTCTGCTTTCTCATCACAGCACCAACTGGTGCCTTGGCATACCAGTCCCCCATAGCACCTGGCGCAAATTGTGGGGCTTTCTTTGGGAAGAAACAAGGACACAGCTGTGTCAGGCACCTAAAACTAAGCCATGCTCCCAAGTCCTCTAATGTAGACTTTTGCTACACCCGTGTTTAAGTTTAAGCCTGAGATATGTGAACAGCTTCAATCCCGCCTATATCGAGCAATACTGCCTTCATTAACATTATCCACATTGAGCTTGCTAGCAAAGCAGAGTCTGCAGACAACAGGGAGTCATATATTAACATGCTAAGTAATGTCTGTGGGTAAATTCCATCATTTCATATATATATAAAGGGCACCAAATTCTGTAATGTTTATTACAAGTTTCTGTTTCCCCCCTGTGGCTCTAAACCAAATCTCATTTACAAGTGGGAAAGTGTTATTCTGCATAGTGAATACCTGACCTTTTATTTTTACAAAGTAATTTCCAGAAACAATGCCAAAAATATGTATTGCCACTGACAGGGTGACACTACAGCATTTCATATGCACATTTTCTCAGGAAAAGTATTTGGAAAAAGCTGTAGTAGTCCAATTGAACTTTATCACCTGACTGCATGCTCGCAATAATAAGATTGTATATTAATATGACTGTGACCCCAGCACATGCAGAGCTGGACAGAGTTGTACAGAGGGCTCCAACACTTCCTCCAGCAGGAAACGCTGCTGGAGAGAGGATACTCAAAGCAAAGAGATTTCTGGAGAGTGATGGTAATGGAACATAAGTGCTTTACTGACAGGGACTACACTTGGGTATTTTGCTTTAATGTATTGCTGAATTAAAGCCTTAGGACTTTTCATTCCATATTTACACTTAACATGTTCCTTAGTGTTTATTTTGCTATTAAATAAATACATCTGCGATGACGATCTCAACTGTATCTGGCCGCAACCCAGACATTCATTAAATAACCATCACATGATTGGTACTACTGTTCCTATTTTACAGATACCTGCGGGTATCTTGACAACATATGGGCTGTGACAGCCAGGAGTCTATGACAGGAAATAT
This sequence comes from Pluvianellus socialis, assembly GCA_013400795.1. Classification (NCBI taxonomy): domain Eukaryota; kingdom Metazoa; phylum Chordata; class Aves; order Charadriiformes; family Charadriidae; genus Pluvianellus; species Pluvianellus socialis. Next base: position 143,400 of record VZTS01028677.1, read on the forward strand.
TTGTGATTAACTCTAGATGCGTCCCACAATGCCAAAAGCTTTCATTGCCTGAGGTTGCTCACTGACGGATAGTCGGATCAGTGCACTTCAGTCGCCAAGAGACAAATGCAGGCAACAAGCTTTAAAATTCAAGAAGCCTGAAAGTGAAACCTTCGTCTGTCCAGAGCGCTCTTTTGTTTCTCCAGAGCGTGCATTTTTCTGAATGAGGAATACAGGTTAGTATCTAAGGATTCCAACAGCTTTTAAATGTAATGCCACATTTAAACTATTTTAACATTGTTTGGAATAAAGGCTGTGTTTTGTCCAGCAGAGGGAGACTAGAGTTTTAGAGAAATGTAATACAAACGCTAAACATAACAAGGAAAAAAAAAAAATCTTTAACTCAAATGTATCAGCTATAGATTTGATATAGATTTCAAGTTGTAAGAAATAGTACCCTAGATCATATAGACAGCTAAATAGAAGCAAAATCTGATGAAAATCAAACTTAAAACCATACTATAGTGCTTGATACTGATATAGCCTTCATCTCACTTCAAGTCTGATCCTGTAGAAATAACAAGCACACTTTTTCTAACATGCTTTGAAAGTCCTACTGTGATTCTTGATTAAATTTTAAATGCAAAAATATTCAAATGCAGCATAAAGTTAGAGCAAAAGCAGCCTTCTCTGACTTTAAATTGTTTGAGTATTATTCACATCCACTAGCCTGAGACAGATTTCCTGTCCAAGACGTATTTCTGTCCAATATTTTTAAATTCTGATGTAATACATCCGGTGATTTTTTGAGTTACTTGCATTCTTTCAAATGTTCTTTCTCTATATACAAATGATCCCTGAAATACTCACTGCAAGGAGAGTAAAAAAAGCTAACATAGAAATGTCAGGGCTTTCCATTAGTTGATAAAACAGAACCTTTTGCCAGAGATCTTGCCGCAGAGTTATCTTCAATAACAAATGTTCTGCTAATGATTTTTAAAAAAATAAAAGCTTCAGATAGTAACTGGAAACATATTTTATTTCTTAAGTAATCTCTTTTCTTTTTTTTTCAAGCCAGAAAACCTTAAACTGATCTACTTAATAGGAGGGAAAGAAGATATTTCAAAGGACATCTCACTTGAACAACAGCAAAAAACAACACAGATGCAACTCCAGAGTCTGTAGGGCTAACAGAAGAAAACTATGAATAAATCTGCTTTCTTCTTGTTTTGACTCCACTGTAGTGCTGTTTATCTTTGCTTCAGATGTCCTAGTCAGTAACACCTGAATATCTCTGCTCATATAAGTAGTCGTATTAATGTCAAGAGCAGCATGGCGCGGGTATGGATAGCCCTGAAGCATAGCAGCAGCAGGTATCAATGGGGTCCTGCATCCACCAAATATCCAACGGTCCCCAGGACAGACACTTCTATTTTTCAGTCCACACCAAGGAAAAATGAGAAGAAACAGTAATAAATCTATGCCACTGAATAAAAGTCTGTAAGTAAAGAGTGTGAACATGCCCTTATCCCGGAAACAACTCCGGTGGCACTGTGCCAAAGGGAAGCTGTATCCTGACACGGACCAGGAAAGGAGGCAGCCCAGTGCACTCCAGTCCAGCCCAGGCCAGCAGCCTGCACCCTGAGCAACCACCACAGCACCTCGTTTACCTTGTGCAATAATACTCTTGAGCCTCCCCGTCGCTGTTATAACCTGCTGTGTGCTGAAAAGAGAATTTTAGCTGGGACTAAACGAGAGACTTGTAAGCGATTATCACACCATGATAAATGAAAATTTGTTGCCTTACCGTGTCTAGATTTAAGGATGGGAGACAAGGACAAAAGTAAGATAAAGGTACCTCTAGTCTCCCTTTGTACTTCCTTTGCTGATCAGATGCAGATTTCACAAAGCCCTGTGCCCGTGAAACTTAACGCTAACTACCCCAACTCACAATGCCATACAGCAAGGATACTTCAGAGGACAAATGAACATATTCCTGATTTGCAGTCATTTGTCTCCATGCTGTAAGCACCCAGCAGTCTTTTCCCATTATTGGTTCTGTTGAGTGGCCTGTAGCTTTTCATTCCAGGTAAAGATATAAGTGTTTTCAGCCAAGCTAAAACAAAAAATAAAATAAAATGTAAAATAAAATAAAATAAAATGTAAAAAAAAATAAAATAAAATAAAATAAAATAAAATAAAATAAAATAAACCCTGTGTGTTTTACATGAGGAAATCCCTGCCAGCCGTGTGCACTCAGGAAAAGGTCAATGGAAACCTGGAGGAAGCTTTTTGCAGAGAGTGCCTGGGGTTTTTTTAGAGTGGGCCAGTAAATCATGATCCCAGCCCAGAAACCCAGTCCCTGGGCTGCCCAGTTCACCTCTCACCTCCCTATTTCACAACAGGAGAAATCCATCACCCGTTACCTACTTCGAACGCAGTTTTAAAGCTGCAGGCAGTGGTTTTTGACCTCGCTCCAGCTTATCTGGCACAGCGTACTGTTCACAGGCTACTGAGATTCACAGCTGCAATAAAAAAGAACCACTAGATAAGCAGCTCTTGGGTTTTTCTTTGTTCAGACACACCAGCTGATGCGCTTTGGGGATTACTGCATTAGCAGGAGGGTTGTGTAACTGAAAGGGGGGTGAATACCATTTCAAACCAGAAAAATGAACTGCCAGGTGCAGGTGTGAGAAGAACAAACAGAATCGGCAGGGGCTTAACTCGGAGAGGAAAATGACAAATCCTTCCATGACAGAACTTGAAAATAATGGTCACATTAAAAAAGAAACAAAAACAAAAAAACCCAAAACAAACAAACAAAAAAACCCCAAACCAAAAACACAAACAGAAGAAGAAATATTATGCCTTAACTGTATATTCTCTGTTCTGTTTTATTTGTTAGTTCTGGTGTTACCAGCCTTCAGAAGAAAAACCTGGTGTCAGAGCCAGAAAAAGATCAGGTGGTTGGCTTAAAACCAATCAACCAGTCCCCTCAGTTTCTTGGTTTGTTTCCCAAATCTTTGGAAACTTTTCCTGAAATCACACAGGAAACACTGCAGCAATTCATTGACTCCCCACAGCCCCTTGACCCACTACCTCCACGCTGTGAGCTGCGTGAGGAAAGTCATCCTCACCAAAGCCTGTATGTGGGTCAGTGGGTGGAAGGTGGCGATCCTGACCCGGAGACCACTGTACATTGAGGAGTCAGAGATCCACATCCCCGAGTAGGCACCGCTGTGCTGTGCCGCACAGATCCCTTGGCCGCAGGATCAGCTCAGCCTGCGGGCAGCTCCCACCTGGTACCGGTGATCAGGCCTCCTGCCTGGCCGTGCCTTCGTCTAAAAGGCCAACAAGAAGTTCTCCGGTGAATGTCCTTCATGAATAGAATTGTTTTCTTATAAGAAAACTACATAATAGCTTGAACGACCGATAAGGAGGAGCTTCTCTCCACAGACAGGACCTGCTCAGCGTACCCTGGGAAAAATCCTCCCAGGCTCTGTCTGATGCTGCACAAACATAAGATTCCCAGCATCTGAAGGGATGTAGTATTTACTCGCTATCTATATTCCTCTTCTTGTTCTGTCTTATTAAATCAGTTATCTCACTAAGTCATTTGTTGTCAGGCCTTTCTTGCTGATATCCAAAAGATCCCTGCACCAGCTCACTCTCACCTCACTCCCCACCTCCAGAGCAAGAACATCCTCTCTTCCCACCTGTGCCTTAAAATATAAGTGAGTCTTTGCGACCTAGATATCTATGCTCCTCCTACAGTCAATGGAGAGCTGATCCATACAGTTCATGCAGTCTACAGGCAAGTCAGGTGATGCTTGGTCAGCTGAATCACTCTCTGGACTCCCCTGGTGATGCTGACTGGCCCTCCATACAAGGGTAGGATTACTGCAAGGATGGCCACATCTTCACTTGATTAGTATGTATGAAATATATGTAAAAAACTGAGATAACAGAAAGCAACTTTAGATATAAACATTGCCAGACCATCCAATGGATTACCAAAAAGGACCTTGAGTACTCACAGTGCTTGCATGCCTTTCAGCAGAAGACAGCAGCAAGGCCAGATAGCAATGCTGTTTCAGAATAACCTTTCCTGTATGAACACAATCCACTCAAACTTGCTTGAGTTCAGCTGCAGTGACCTACCTGTTGCCCAAGAACAACTTTTCCTGATGCAACCAAACATTTCAGCATGACTACAAGAGCTGGGAACGAGGTATAAAAGTGTCACTGCCACACTTTTAACAACCAGTGTCTCTATGCTGTTTGTGGCAAGTCCGAGGCACATCACTATCTCGCCCAGTTTCTCATATAGATTTATAGATAGGGACTTAAATCTTATCAAGAAGCATTACCTTACGCACAGTGATCCCTAACCCTGTAAGGTCAGGCTAGTTACAAAGTGAACCTGTCTAGAAAGTGCTATAAAACATAAATGGCTGGCCCCAGCAATGAAACAGACCCTTAGACATCTATTAAATGAGCACGGTGCAGTAAATGATAAAAATGGAACCAGGTTACTTTTAATTCATTCAGTCCTGGTGATATTAGGTATTAACAAATAATAAACTATTTTGCAATTTAGATTTAATATTAGTAAGAAAAGGAATTATTCCAAGACTGCTGACAATGACAGAGACAAGTTAAAATAACCTTTCTGGAGATACTAACCAACATTTAATGTTGTTGCCAGTACAGAATCATACTTTAGATGATAGATCATAAGAGATCATAGAATGGTTTGGGTTGGAGAGCTCCTTAAAGATCGTCTGGTTGCTACCCCGCTGCCATTGGCAGGGACACCTTCCACTAGATTAGAATTCAAAGTATTTTTCTTCCACAGGATTAAAAAGGAGATCATAAACCAAGCCAGAAAAACTGTTCAGCTGTTGGCTGCTGCTGTACCTCCTCCTTTGCTCTCCTTACACTCATAGGAGGAAAAGAAACTCCACCCAAGCTTTTCATTCTACTTCTGCCTGAAGACCTAAGTGGGTGCACAGTCATCAATACAGGCAAGGACTGAAGACATTCAAGAGGAAAAAACTCTCTGGCAAGTTTCTTTTTCCTTCTTTTTCTAAATTCCTTGGGTCACTGCCCAGCCACCAAGCCAAGCTCTCGCTCTGCTCAACTGAATCTGCGCGAAATTGTGTGTGAGTAAACAAGGAAACGAAAGCAAATTTTTGTCAATGTTTGCTGTTGGGATTGAAATGTCTTTTCTCTTTTCTTGCTGGCATTTTTAACTGAGATTATTTCTGTAGCCTCGCTTTAAGCAGAACTTTCCTCTGACCACATTCTGGAGCTCTGAAGGTTTGTGGCTAAGAAGAGGCCTCCTTGAGAGAAATCCAGAAGCCAGTAACTAGTTATTGTAAAACTGTACAATAGGCAGTAGGCTTAACTAGATTGATTTAAATAATTAAAGTCCAACAACCTTTAGTTAATGATCTATCTAGTTCAGCTTATTTATCTGCAACAAATTTCAATATTCAGCAAAGAGGTCTAGGAGTGAAAAGCTCCAGGAACGAAACAAAGAAAAGCTCTGCAATAATTTTTGTGAGTATGAGGCCCAAAGGGTGTTAGCACGTATTTCTGTTGATTTTCTCTAAGCAGGAAGGGTTGGGTCCTGTACGCTGACTTCAGTGGGAGCTGTTATACTCGGCCTTTTTTTGAATCACATCTCTGATTACTTTTTCTTGCCTGTCAAAAGCCCCATGCTTATAGTCCGAATTTTACATAAATATGCTTGGTAAAATGTCTCAAGAAGAAAATGACGCTTTTTTTTCTCTCTTTGTATCTGAATAAACAAGGAGATTTTTAGAGATGCTGAGAGCCACGACCAGCAATATACACAGCATTTCTGAAAACCAGATTCAGCTTTTAGGAGCCCATATATGGATCCAGATAGGCCAAATCATAGCCGAAGAAATCAGAGGGCATGGAATTCAGTCAATAAAAGGGACCTCAAGAATGGATAAGTAATTTTAGATCTTTTTCAGAGCAACCATATTCATTCCAAACCTTTCTTTCTTCATGCAGTGCTCAATGGCTCTGGAAAAAATGAAAGATTTGAGTCTGAAAGAGACAGTGACCCGAGCTGATCTAGCTGAAGTGGAAGGTGTTCCCCTCTCAAAATCAATATGCAGCACATGGGACCAAGTGTGGAAGTTCAAAGCCAGACCTGACGATTTGCTCATCGCAACCTATGCAAAAGCAGGTTGGTGTGGGTAGGAGACACAATAGAAAAGTTTGGGATAGTTCTTGTTGTTGGAATTAAAACATGTTTTTCTATTGTGACTGATATTTATTTAATCCCAAATCAGATATGCTTTAAAGACATGAAGCTCTGTCAGCTGTGACTAGTAACCTCTGACTTCTTTTGCAGAAGTTACAACCATCGTGTCATTGAAGTTCAAATGGTCAAAGACTAATTGCCTATAATTAAATGTTTCCCTTGATTTAGATTATATACATATATATTAATGCCAACAATAAAAGTTTTCCAACAATAAAAGTTTTCCACCAATAGGTAATGATTTAACAAAGTGCAGAGTCCTGCACCTGGGACGTGGCAATCCCAGGCATAAATACAGGCTGGGCAGAGAATGGCTGGAGAGCAGCCCTGAGGAGAAGGACTTGGGAGTGCTCATGGATGAGAAGCTCAACATGAGCCGGCAGTGCGCGCTGGCAGCCCAGAAAGCCAACCATATCCTGGGTTGCATCAAAAGAAGCGTGACCAGCAGGGCACGGGAGGTGATTCTGCCCCTCTACTCTGCGCTTGTGAGACCCCACCTGGAGTACTGTGTCCAGTTCTGGAGTCCTCAACATAGAAAGGACATCGAACTGTTGGAACAGGTCCAGCGAAGGGCCACTAAGATGATTAGAGGGATGGAGCACCTCTCCTATGAGGACAGGCTGAGAGAGCTGGGGCTGTTCAGCCTGGAGAAGAGAAGGCTCCGGGGGAGACCTGATAGCAGCCTTCCAGTATCTGAAGGGAGCCTACAGGAGAGCTGGAGAGGGACTCTTTGTCAGGAAGTCTAGTGATAGGACAAGGGGTAATGGTTTTAAATTGGAAGAGGGGAGATTTAGATTAGATATTAGGAAGAAGTTCTTTACTGTGAGGATGGTGAGGCACTGGAACAGGTTGCCCAGGGAAGTTGTGGAGGCCCCATCCCTGGAGGTGTTCAAGGCCAGGCTGGATGGGGCTTTGAGCAACCTGCTCTAGTGAGAGGTGTCCCTGCCCATGGCAGGGGGGTTGGAACTTGATGATCTTTAAGGTCCCTTCCAACTCTAACCATTCTATGATTCTATGATTCTATGAAAGCCTAGTAAAAGTCATCATTACTAAGAAATAATAGAAACTGACTGAACAACTATGGATTTTATTACGCATTTGGGGAATGACTTGGTGTGTAAACCAGTACTGATTTCTGGAAATGGGTTAATTATTTTAATGAAATAACCAAATTCACTTAATAATGTCAGCCAATAAAATAAAATACCCACCATTAATATTAGCTATCTGGCATTTTATTTAGTGATTGGCCACTTCGCTCATTTCTATTTCTCCTCTTGATCAGATCCTTTATACTTACTACACAGGAAATCAATGAATAACAAGCGTCAATATCAATCCTGGATGAATCAAAACATGTACAGTTTAGGGGATTCAGGAACAGATTCAGGAACATTTGATGATTGTAAAAAAATAACAACTTGAATTAGCAAGAAATTTTAAGTATTTTTTTCAGCAGGAAAAAAAATTAATAAAACCGCCCCATTATTTTTGTTAAAGCTGAAAGCTTTTGATTTATTTCCTCTATACTGAAAGCAAAACCATATTATTTTATCCAGCCTGGATGAAAACTTCTCAGCCATCAAACTGAGAAGAAATAATTTAGAAGTCCATTTGACATTACGTTGTATCTGTCAGAGCTGCACAGTTCAAACACATTAAGAAGGGCTGAGTTTCCTGCCCGCATTTCTTTCCAAGCTACCCTTTAGCCTGTTCTCTAGCTGACCTGCCACAGTACCTCGGAGGAGATGTGGTTAACCCAGTAATCATGGCTATAAGGGAAAAGAGGCACATGAGAGACACAAAACTGTAGCTCTTACAAGACGTTGCAGCAGCTCAGGCAGATGAAATGTTGTACTGACCTTCATTTCAAATGGGAATGTGGAAAAAACTGCAACTCTTTTTATATTTTCAAACTGTATGAATATTTTGTGCACTCAAAGTTCAGGTATTTCATTTTTTCATTCAAATTCAGGAGGAAAACAAATGTTGAAATACTTGCATTTTTGTGAGGTTTGAAAATTGGGAGGAGGGAATTTCATTCCTCTCTCTAAATAATACAATCCAAATAATAGTGAGTTTATTCCAGAGCTTTTTTTGTTACTGGTGTAGAGATGGAGCCTATTTCTGTTGGCAAAAAGAAGCCTGTGTGAAATGGAATCCTTGAAACTGTGCTTTGGGAACCACCTTTGTATTCCGAGTTATATATTTTGTCTCCATTATCCTCTCTTTCTACTTTGTCCATCATCTTCTGTGCTGTTCCTTGCTCCTTTAATACGGAGTCCATCCTTCTGGCTTTCAGTTCCCTAAAAAAAGAGACTCCTGGCTACCCCTGAGGGAAACATCTATCACTGACATTTTCAGGTACCACATGGACACAGGAGATAGTGGACATGATTCAACAAAATGGAGATGTTGAGAAATGTAGACGCGACACTACTTACAGACGCCATCCTTTCCTCGAGTGGTCTCTCCAAGAGCCTCCATCTGCGAGGTACTCAGGTGAGTATTATACAAACAGGTTTGTGTTTTAGACAAAACGAAACGAAACAAGCAGCCCGTGCCGATGCCACGGGTTTCCTGGGAAAGATGCCAATTGCTTTGTCACTGAACTATGCACCGTGTTAGGTATTAGGGGTCAGTTCAGTTGCTTTGACATAAACATCTAGTGCTACTCAAGCCAACGCAAGGCTGGCAGATGCGACTCAGGAGCTACTTGAAGCCTCGTGCTGTTCTGGGGCAACGTGTGGGCAACTGAATCCTGTTCTCTGATTGGGGGCTGTATGGAATAGAAACCTATGTCGTGAATGTATTCTCAAAAGGTGGATAATGTTTTCAGTGGTTTTGCTACCGTTTTGAGTAACTGCTGTTAAATTCTAGGGTCTAGTCATCTAAACAAGCTATGGGGCATTCAGGCAACCAGCAGGCCTGACTCTTCTGCAAAGGCCCTCTTCTACAAGACTCTACCCCCAGCAAGGGGGTTCCACACAAATCTTTAAGCCAGACACTTTTCGTATTTGAAGCTAGAAGGCTTGACTAACTCTGCAGCAGAAGTGCTACTTTGTCTCTTCTAAGCTAGACTGTGTTGACAGTGAGAGGTACAAAAAATGATAGAGGATGTTAGAGGATGATAGAGGATAATAGAAAAAAAACCCCAAAACTATGGAGGTCATAACAGGTGCTTAAAAAGGAGGGGGAGAGAGGATAACACATCTCCACATATCACCAGATATTCCTAAGTATCCCCATACATCCAAACATACTCAAAATCCACTGTCCATCATTCTCCTTGTTTCTCTTATCACGCTATCTGGAAAGTCTAGTCAGTCAGTCTATTCTTCTTGTAGCCTAGAAAGAAACAAAAATATCTTACCCGCAAAGTGAAAAGAGATCACCAAATATTGTGAAGGAAAAACATTGCCTGGGTAAATATAAATTAATATGCATCATTATCCCTTAGAATGAAGGGGTCAGACATAGTCCCAAGAAAGCAAGAAGATATGAATCAGTGTTCCCCCTTTTTTCCTCCTTGAATACACAGATAAGAATTTCTCCAAAAACACTCCAGGTGCCTATGTGATGTTGTATATGTTACACTGCTACATAATTGCTTTGGAGATGAATGATCATTGCAAGGTGAATTGCTGAAAAGTCACAGTCAAAATCCCACATATGACAATAGCAAAGAAGTGCTAGTGCAATTTAGAGGACAAGTCACATCTCATAATACAACATCCCACAGGCCTGGAGTTAGCGGAAGCTATGCCTTCTCCACGAACAATAAAAACTCATCTCCCTGTGCAGCTGGTGCCTCCCTCCTTCTGGGAACAAAACTGTAAGGTAAGGCTGAAGAGGTACGACTCAATTCTACTTCACTTGGAAAGAAAGTGACATAAACCAGGACTGAATATGGTTTCCAGAATCTTTGTGAAACCTAAAGGTCTTCCCAAATATTTTCCCTTTAATGTGCAAAGCCTGTGTGAAACTAAAGAAGTCATGATTAAGTTACCTGCTTGGATTTCAGAAGGTGGCAGCTTCAAAGCAAAATCTCTTAAGCCTGCATCATCAGGCTCCAAGAGAAAACTCCAGGAGATTCTCAATGTTTATATAAGCGTGTGTAAGTTGATTTTTCTCTCTCTCTCTCTCTTCATATCAATAAAGGTAATATATGTGGCGAGAAATGCAAAAGACAACCTGGTGTCATACTACCATTTCCACAGAATGAATAAAGGACTGCCTGACCCAGGAACGTGGGAGGAGTTCCTGGAGAAATTCATGACTGGAAAAGGTGAGGATTTGCAATCAGTTGTATAATAGATTTTGTCCATTTAGGAAGTGCATGACATTGATCTATTTATTTCAGCTATGATTTGCAATCCAGTGCCAGCACTAATGGAAGGTGTTTCAGTAATAATTTATCTTCATTCATGGTTTTTATTAGCACGTAAAGGATAAATTCTATCTTTATATTCCCATTTTGATAAAAAAAAAGCACTACTCTATTCTATTATCATTCAGAAACATATGTGACAATTTTCAGGCTTAATCGCTTTTCTCTGAGGTTAAAAGAAACCTGCTTGCAAGCCAGCTGGGAAGGAACAGTGGTTTAATTAGTTTTACTCCAGCCTGATATACATGAGGCCAAGGTTTAATTTTGTGTAGGAAGGGGTGGTGTGAATTTGAGTTAAGGGAGTCTTTTTACCTAAATTCATCTGTATAAAAATCAGGCATCTGAACAAAGCCAGTTATCTAGCTAAAGACAGGCAATGCCAGAAGCTGATTCTTTGCTTTCTAAAAGAGGTGCTCATATCCAAGAAAGAAAACCTGCTCAGGTGCATGGCAGTCTGCACTTTCAATCAGTAAAGTTTTCATAGGTCCTTAATATTTTGCCACCACGGTGGCCTAGAAATACCACTCTCTGGATCCATCTGGATGGGACCCAGAGAGTGGTATACCAGAGAGTCCCATCTGGAAAGAAGACCTTGTGTCTCGTGTCTGACCAGCTCGGCTTGGGAGCCATCTATCCCAGTGCAGACATCTAGAACATAGCTACCTCTGTCCAAGCTAGTCATCTTGATACTTGCTGGAGAGAAACAGCCACTTCTAATAGTACACCAAATATTTAAAGCAGTTAGAATCACAGAATAATACAAGTTGCAAGAGACCTTTGGTGTCCATCTGGTCCAACCTCCTGCTCAAAGCAGGGCCAGTTAAGACCAGACTTGTCCAGCTGATCAGATGAATCGCTTTGGAAATGTCTGTTTCTCACCATCAACAATATAGGCAGCCTGGATTTTTTATTCAGGGGTAAGCATCTGCATTTGTTGCCCTCTAAAGTTACATACACATCCTGCTCTGAGCATCCATACACATGAAAGATAATAGCATGAACGCTGTGAGAAGCACAGAGCACAGCAGTTATGACCACAGTGATTCAAAACCAGCTGAGAAATGCCCAGGCACTCGTTATTGGGGAAACACGAGTGCCACAGACAGTTTTCTTTTTATTATTTTTTCAGTGCTCTGGGGTTCCTGGTATGACCACGTAAAAGGATGGTGGAAGGCAAAAGATAAGCACCGTATTCTCTACCTCTTCTATGAAGATATGAAGGAGGTAAAAGGCTGAACGTGTGTTTATAGAGCTCTGAAATCTGGAAGTCCAGTAGATAATACCTACGATCAACAGTTTTCTATCATAATGCCAGCTGTATCAGTAAATCTTCTGATAACCCGGTCTTCTCACCCTGACAACTGCAACTGTAACACTATGTTTGATTTCTTTGCTTTTCCTGGCTCTGTATTTTATCCCATGTTATTCTCTGCAGAATCCAAAGCAAGAAATCCAGAAGATTCTGAAGTTCCTGGAGAAGGATATGAATGAGGAGGTTCTAAACAAGATAGTCCATCACACCTCTTTTGAGGTGATGAAGGAAAATCCCATGACAAACTACACTAAGGAGTTTCTGGGAATAATGGATCACTCAGTTTCCCCATTCATGAGAAAAGGTACTGAGGATTGTTACTGGCGTTAACTCTTGTCTTCCTGGCTGTCATTCTGTTTTGAAATAAGCCTTGAAGTACAAGTATCTAGTGAATCATGGTTAATGGCCTTCAGGAAATACTGGTAATTTTTTCTTTTTTTCTTTTTTTTGCTTTGGTGTTTGTAGGTTCTGTCGGTGACTGGAAGAATTACTTCACTGTGGCACAGAATCAGAAATTTGATGAAGACTATAAGAAAAAAATGGCTGATACCACTCTTGTTTTTCGCATGGAATTGTGATTATTAGCAATGGAAATTATTCTCTATGATCTTCAGGCTTTTCCATTTTATATATTTTGCTTTTCCTTCACAAAATGCCTGTGTCCCTAAGATTTCAATATCTCTCTTTCACACACCACTGATTTTTCATTACCATGACAGTGCCCAAATTATAATGGAAGTCTAGTTCTCCCTGAAGAAAATAATCCCACTGGATATTTCACATTCATTTCTCCCACAGTAACTTTCAGCATTAACAAAAATATTTCAGATATGCTTTGAGGTTTTGTCTTTGTAAAACTGCAGTTGATATTGCTGGAATTTTCAAATCAACCTCCAACAGAAATTAGGAACAGGAAAAAAGGTGTTAAAAGAGTGCAACAGGTGTGGGCATTATATGTTATTCACACATTGTACAAACATTAATCAATAAATAACAATAAACAGATTTAAAGGTGGTCAAGTATAAAGAGAACAACAGAAGTGTACAAAGTAGAATCATTTTCTTTTTCTCTTGCTTTAAGCTGGACGTCATAAATGCCATTGAGATGAAAGCAACATTTCCAAAACCACCGAACACCTATTACTTCCTTTGCTAAAACTTGCTAAAGGGCTACATAGAGGCATTTATTTAAAATCCAGCTGTGGAAGCAGTGGTCCCTACTGCATCAAGACAAGAAGTTTTTGTCACTGTTGCCTTTTGAATCATGATCTGTTAACATTTTGAGAATTCTGAAAGCTGGTATGAACCAGGTCAAGAGTCAGTGCTGCATATACTGTCTCCCTCTTCTCCACTGTTGTAAAAGTGTTCATCAGATGCACCATGTTACTACCGCCTCGTTTTCTTCACTCTTCCCTGGTTAATTAAATATAAAAACATCCCAATGAGGGCTCTTAGTTGCTATGGGGTCTGGCTGATATGATAAAGACCAGTTCAGCTTTAGCATTAGTACCAGCACTATAGCCATGCTTTGAACTTGTGGGAAATTAATTCAAGTCATTCATGGCCCATTTAATTAGAGACAACTATTACCCATCCACTTTAGGTTTTAAAGCTTGGTGCACAAAAAAGGCTGCAGAGAGTTCCTATTCTTTGCACTCTGCATGTCAGAGGGAAACAGTACAGACTACAGCAGCTGAAGGAAAATACTGTCTTATTTCATCTCGTTTAGTGCAGTTTAACACAGAAAATATTTGCTGGGTGTATTTTCTCTTTGGGCTGTGAAGACTTCCAAGGATTTAGTAATCCTTGGAAATTACTAAAGGACTACTATTACTAAGGATTTAGTAATAGGTGCAGCTGACAACATACACAGTCTACTACAGGCTACTGATTTAAATCAAATATTTAAAATGAATGAAGTTCTCTAAATGGCAGCAATATCTTGCATCAAGCTTGGAAACAAATGAAAGGCTTCCTGTTAAATGTAGAAATTACATTGTCAGTTCCCGAACCACTGAGTTTCCCCCCAAAATGCAGGAAACACTGGAACTAGAAACATGGATTCACTACACTCAAGTTAATGTAGGCATTTGAAGAGTTTTAGGTCAACAGAGATTCCTGCCCACAAATAAAGGCTGTTTCAGTAAATTGCCTGAGAAAAAAGTCACCTGGCAGAGGCACTGTCATTTATCGCAGCAAGTTTCTGCAATTTCTTTGTGTTTTGTTTATGATTAACTTGATTTGCTACCTTGCTATCACCTGTATGAGGAAAAGGCGTTGCCCGCTCTCTGATGTATTTCCATTCTCTTGGGTCGCTCCACGAAACCATATGAGTCAGCTCAGTTTGTCAATCTGATCCTCATTCAGTGTCATAAGAGTCATCAGTAAATGGAAAAGACACTGAACTCAGTAGCTTGGTGACATTTTACAAGCAGTGCTGTACAAAAGGTCGCACAGATGACTTATTTGTTCCTCCTTTGAAATCTCTGAATCAATCAGAACTGCAAAATGCTGACGGCGGATGAAGCCTGGTGTGAAACGAAGCCGGACAGCCGCTGCAAGGATAGAGGCACCATATATTAAGGGGCTCACATCACATTAGGAAAGTCACCTTTGCTCTCACTTCCTTAGGTAACTCTTCACCCAGCTGCAGTTCAGCTGCTCTGAAAAACAAATAAAGAGTAACACAGGTCAGAGTGCAGTCCTAGAAAAAAAGGGGGAAAACAAACACTGGATGTGTGGTTACATAAAAAATTGTTTTCTCATGCCATTGGGATTACCCTTATAGATATGCAAAGACAGAAATGTTAATCTTTATGACAAAATATAGCTGGCAGGGGGATAGAAAAGTGGGATGTTTCTGCTTTTTGCACTCTTTCAAGCCAGCATAGCTGAGACAGATCAACCTGTGGATTCAGTCATAATCTGCAAAATGTTATGAATCATACTAGTGTAAAACTACAGGGAACAGTGAATTATTACCAGTGCAAATGATTAGATCTGTAGTTACCAGGATAGTTTGGGAAGGTGTTAATAGGCTGTATGCATCCCCCAATGGGCCTGGAGACTACCATGGTTTGGTGTCTATTATGACAGTATGTCGACAGAGATGTGCACATGCTTCTGGGTAGATGACTGGAGGGTGCCTACGTCTAGAGCGCCTTTAATTTACATATCTTTAGGTTTGTCAGTTGTTATGTACAGAAGAACTTTAAATGACATGTTATACAGAGATTGTTTACTAATACTAACATAAATTGGTAAGAGTTTTACTTTTACATAACATACTGTAAATCTGTGAGCACCTGTAGAAGGAGATTGTACTTGCTCGGTGCAATTTTTTCAAATCAATTTAAACTATTGTCAAGTGACTCTGTTTACTATGGTGACAGAGCTCCACATAAAGTTCCATCAGATATATGCCCTGAATATGCACCGTGCTGTATTTTCATGCAGTTACCTAGATGCATGGTTTTGCTAACCTTCTTACAGGGGTGCAACTTCTTCTATGACAGCCTAAAAAGGATTTGTGTCAGTTTAGCTAATGCAATCCCACAGTAACTTCTTCAATGCTGCTTGTCTCTTCTTTCATAAGACAGCGTACCTGTAGTTTTGATAGTGGAGAAACTTTGCTAGTCATCTCTAACAACTGTCTGAAAATCAGTGCTGATTAATACATGTTAACCGTTCACATGGTTCTGTTTTGCAGCTCTGCATTAAAACTACCAAAACAAATCTTCCTACGGCTATGACTTCCTGCCTTCGATCCAGACGTTTGACCAGGAACTGCTGTATTAATTCTAGGGTAGTCACAATCATCTTTTAGCTTGACTCACGATAGCAACAAGGGGAGACGCTTTCTCCTGGAACGCAATCATTTGTGAAACAGAACGGAAGAAGCTTCAAGCTTCAAAAAATTAAAGAAAGAGACAGAGAAGGGAGCTGTTCTATCTTCTTAACTAGCATTGAAAGACTTTCCACTAATTTTACTGTATATGATCTGCTTCATGCTTGGATTGAAAGTCAGTGTTTCTCCAGTTAGGAAACAGACCATGGACATGAAGTTGTTTTTATTTAATTTGTCCTATCCATATAGGATATGGATATCCTACCCTATAACATATACATTGTATATTTTTTTATAATGATCTATGTCAATGTGTTCACAAAGGGCCTTATCTTTACAACAAGGTTAATTATTAATTCTGGAATTTTCCAGAGGTGCATTAACATTGTACTTTAAGCCCAGACTGAAGCTTCCATTTCCCTCATGTCCTCGACGAGCGATGCAAGCCCTATCTCAGTCCAGGCTGTAGGTGATCCTAGAGGCATATTGAGAAAGAAAGTTAAGTCCTTCATACTCATAGGATGCAACTACAGTGCCAGACCTAAAGCTTAGGCTGGATAACAAGGCTCTGCCTGCCCTGCAGACCAAGCACAGGCTGTGTAGGTGGACAAGGAATGCTGTCATGCAGCAGTGTTCCAGGGTTCATGTTGAAGAACCGAATTAGTCATGGATTATTTTGCAGAAGGGCTTTGGCAGAGCCTGCTGCAAGGGCGGTTGGTATTTATCAGCCGTGTGAGCTCAGACCGCCTTTAGGACAGTGTGAAGGCTCACAGTTGAGTTACGGCCATCTACCGTGACCGTGGAGACAGAGGGATTATGTCAAAAGCAAGGCCCACTGGGTCCTGCTCTGGTACAGGCAATATAGGTATAGGTAGAGTTTTAGGTTAGACGCCTAAAAATGAAAGTAACTAATTTTTTTTTTTTAATTTTTAAAATTGTGCCTCTTGATTCACAGTAACTTGTTATTGTATCAATAACCCTCACTGATCTGTGTGAACTTAAAAAGGGCTTTCATGTTCTGTTAACAATGGAACAGTCTCTCATAGCCAGACCCAACCCCAAGTGCTCAAATAATATGTTAGTTTCCTTGTTTGTTCCGCACTAATCTTTCAATAGGCTTGGTGGGCTTTGCAGATGAGTAATAGAAAACCAAACTTCTCACTTCTGTTTCCTATTACAATTTAAGACAAGAATTAGGGACTACGTATTTTTTTAATACCTAACCACTACGTATCTTTTTTTAATACCTAACCAAATCCTTCACACACAAAGTAGTACTGGGATAAATGCAAAAGACAGTACTGCCCTTGCTTCTATTTACTCATATAAACATTCAGATTAGCCTCCCCTTTTACACTTTCTTAACTTTTCCACTGTACCTGTAGCCTCTACCCTTCCACTCTGGTGGGAACCTACTGAACCTGAACCCAACCCAATAAAATGGCCATAGTCATCCAAAGAATTTACGGTTCACTTGCACGGGGCAGGGAGAATACTTTAAGTTTCCGAACACAGAAGAATAGTTAACATACTATAAATTCATAACCTGCTTTCCTTTATACTAATTTGGCATGTAGAAAAGCCATAAAAGTAGCTCAAAGCAAGAATGCTGACTGGCTCAGCATGGTTCACAAGCAAAAGAACTTGTGATCTTCAGAACCTGTTGGGAAGGCAGATTCTACAGTGACAAGTATTTAAGGCAGCATCTCTTGTATGCTGGGAACACATTCCTCAGTTGCAAAATTACAGTAATTTTCTCATTCTGTGCCCTTCAGAAAATTCCGGCAGGCCTAATAATTCCAGTGACAGTGAACAAGCATTTGTGCTGTGCCTTGATGTAAGGGCTAATCACAGCCCTGTGGGACTCGGCCTGTCAATGAAAGCGGGATGCAAAGTCTGTTATGCACTGTCCCAACATATCTCATAAACATCTTGGCAATCCTGCTTTACGTACACAATGCTATTTAAAACCTTGAACTAATTACCTTTTACCAAGATAACAAAATTATAGAATATATGGAGCATATAATTTTTTCTTGTTTTTCTCACTTAACTTGGTCCAAATTATCTGTATGCAATATATATCATCTTACTGCTATTTAAAAACTTGAACTAATTACCTTTTACTAAGATAACAAAATTATAGAATATATGGAGCATGTAAATTATTCTTGTTTTCCCCACTTAACTTGGCCCAAATTAGCTGTATGCAATATATATCATCTTACTGGCTCCTTCTGGATAGGCAAGTCATACAATTCATAAACTATTTAAGAAAATTATGTAAGACTCACAGGTATGAATCGACATGCTTCCCCCACGAAATATGGAGTCACCTGTACTTATTGTACCAAAATCAAACCATCTACAGTCAAAACCCTCAATCTTTTTTCTTCTAGCTACTCTAGAAACTTATTTTAATTCTTCTACCAGTCCCTAACCAGGATGCTTTGCAATTGCTGTTACAATTCAAGACCAGAATGAAAGACTGTCAAGACAATCTCAATTGTAAAATGTACCTCCATTCTGTTGCACAAAATGGAGGGGGGCAGGAGGAGGGAACTGGGCTGTCTCCAGCAGATACACAGCTGACAGGAGCAGGGAGCTGTATCAGGGGCTGTGTGCTCCCTCCACAGAACCAATTCGTTTCAGAGAGCCTGTGATGAGTGAGCCAGTAGTCGATTGTCCTCAGTACAAACACATCTGAAAACCTTTTGTGTGTCCGCCTTAGACGATCTCCAAAATCAATTTCCTCATAGGCTAAGTCACGAGATGACCCAATAGTTACATCACAACATGTATTTTCTGGGGATAGGAAGAAAGAACAGATTTGGAGGAAATACTGTTTTCTCCAGGATTTTTGAAAAATGAAGGTAGGCTTTCCTGTAGCGTTCTCTCCAGGTGTCCAACTGCAGACTGACCTGGAAGGACAAAGCAGCGTAGTATGGCATAGTTTAGGGTCAAAAGCTTTTGCCACAGGAGGATGTTTTTGGAAGGACTGTATCTAGAAATGCCTTTCTTGAAGTTGCGTGAAACTCCCGTGTTAGACCACAGCAGTGCAGGCCTAGGTACCCTGTTCAAAGTCTGGCAAAGTGGAGGAGGAAAGAAAGAATTTATCTGTTTCGTAACCTGTGGGGCTTCTAAAAAGTATAATAACAGAAGTAATGGAAAAACAGCTTCTTGCAGTTTGGTTAGGGAGATCTGCTCCTTGCCAGCAACCTCCATGAGAGGCATGGAACCGCACGCTCCTGCTGCAGTTGTACACCTGAAAGGATTACAATATACAATAAATATATATAATGTACAGAGAATGCATTGCAGGAAACAAAAGTACAAGGAAATAATTTCTGAAGTATATGTGAAGGACTTTCTGCCTTTCGTCACTATTTGTCATTTGAATTTTAAAAGAACGACAGTAAGTAGACTTGGAAAAATGCAGTTTATTCTCCCGAGAGCAGCATTTTGACTAACATGACTCTCTTTTTTTATTAAAGTAATAGACGTTCTCTGGTGACACCATAATTAATTCAGCGATATTCAATATTTATGCGGTGAACTGTAAACGGGATGATATGCCTAAACTGTTTCTCCCAGGCAGACTTCTCATTAAAAAATCAACTACTTGTCACAAAACAGCAAAACCAATACCGGCATTATTGAAAGGCACTCACAATTACCATAAAAAAATGCGTGTACTTTAAAGCAGGTATGGCTCTCCACAGACACCTACCCAAATGGCCGCAAAAATGTCTGTTAACTAAAAAAACCCAAAAAAACAACAACAAAAAACCCAAAAAACCCCAGAACTACAAGCCTTAATACCTAGCTTCTGCTGTTTGCTGTGCTACAGTCGTTCATAGCCGATGCTTGGTAACTAACCCAATCCCTCTCTGCTTCCACCGAGGTACTAAAATCAGGATGCTCAACCCTCGAGTCCCAGCCCGAGCAGGAAGCTGCTCACCTCATAACGCTCCTGACGGGGACAGCGAGGGACACACTGGCCTAACAACAGCCTCCCCGCACCGCAGGGTGCCCCCGCAGCCCCGCGCAGCCCTCAGGGGCCCTTCAGGAGTGGGAAATGGCAGAGCACAGCCGCAGTGCAGCCGAGCCCTTTCCCCCCGTGGCATTTTAATCAGGCGGAGAGACTGGCCCTGGCAGAAATCCTGTCGGGACAACCCGCCTTTTCCCGCTCCACCGCTGAGGCCAATGGCATCTTGGCCTGGATCAGGAATGGTGTGACCAGGAGGAGCAGGGAAGGGACTGTGCCCCTGTACTCAGCACTGGTGAGGCCGCAGCTTCAGTGCTGTGTTCAGTTTTGGGCACCGAAGTATCGGAGGGACATTGAGGTGCTGGAGCGTGTCCAGAGAAGGGCAACGAAGCTGGTGAGGGGTCTGGAGAACAGGTCTTATGAGGAGCGGCTGAGAGAGTTGGGACTGTTTAGCCTGGAGAAGGTTGAGGGGAGACCTCATCACTCTCTACAACTACCTGAAAGGAGGGTGTAGCGAGGTGGGGGTCAGTCTCTTCTCCCAAGTGACAAGTGACAGGACAAGAGGAAATGGCCTCAAGTTGTGCCAGCGGAGGTTTAGGTTGGGTATTAGGAAAAACTTCTTCACTGAAAGGGTTATCAGGCATTGGAACAGGCTGCCCAGGGAGGTGGTGGAATCGCCATCCCTGGAAGTATTTAGAAGACAGGTAGACGTGATGCTGAGGGACATGGTTTAGGGGTGGTTTTGACATAGGTTTATGGTTGGACTCGATGACCTTGAAGGTCTCTTCCAACCCAANTGCCTCACGGCAACCCTGCTCGCCGCCGTCGCGAGCGCCGCGGGTGGCATCGAAGTCTTAATATATGTTGCGTTTCTGCGTCGGTTTGGCTTTCTGAGGCCACTGCAAAAGCGGGGGGGGGGGGGGGGGGTGACCAAAAAAAACCGACGG
>VZTS01028677.1:164177-201062 GCA_013400795.1 Pluvianellus socialis
TAGATAGCAATAAAAATGCCCAGAGCGTGCTGAACTGTGGCTTGTAGGCTCATCGGTGTAGATAAAAGTAGGCTTTGAATTAAACCAAACCAATATACGTATATTTGAAAGCAAAGTATGGAAACATACCCTGGTTTCGGGATGGTAGAGCAGGAACTTGCAAATCCTTGCAGGATTCTGTGTTGCACTTAGCAGTTTACTTGCTACCTTCCGGCTCGCAGCTCGGGTGAGCCTACCGATGAAAAGGTTTGGGATTATTGTTTTTTTAGCAACTCATCTTCCTCGTTGTTCTTCCGATTCAGCCGGGTGAAGCCCTCTGCACGAGCTGCTCCTGGTGTCTGGTACCAGGACAGCAAAACAAGATGCGTTGTCTTACATGATATGTGGCTCTGCCTTTCTGTGTATTAGCTTAAAGGAGAATAAAAATGATGTGTAACTTCATCTGACCTTACTGCAGTCTGGGAAGAAAAGTCCTATCATTTTATAAGCATTACTTGTACTTAATCATACTGTATAAGCATACTGCTTGTAGCAACAGTGTTTCACAAATTGCAGCGCTGAAACATTAAGAATGTAAATGTTGACAAAAGTTCTGCATACCAAGAAAATCTGAAACTTAAATTTATCCTTTTGTTTGCTTTTTGAAATGCTGTATTTATGTTCAACGGGCACGTTATTTTCTAACAAGTTTGCTCTTGCCATCTCAAGAAAAATGAGCCCATGTGATACAGAGAGAGATAACTAACTTCCTTTGTCCTTGGTCTGTACTTGAACTCACATTTCCCATGATGACCTTTCTTATTATCTGTATCAGCTGTTGTCTCTAAATGGTTAGTGATTCTCCATTCCAATAGTGTTGAGATCCGGTTTGATTTTTCCTTAGTTTCTATTATAAGGGATTTTTTTGTCTATTCTGAATAAAGGGAGTAGCAAAACAAAAGCGAAGATATGTGTGTATACATATACACACATATGCAAACACCTAGATATATCAAAATACAAATATTACATATATACCCCTTCACTTTTATATACGCACGATAATATGAAGGAAGAAGTAGGGTAAAGGTCAAAGCTTGGAAATGCTACCCTAAATATATTGGAAGTGTCTGTTCCGTTTTCTTTTGCCCTGTCTTAGTTATGTATGTTTCCTCATGTTCCTGAGTATAGGTAAGCATATCTAATATAAACCCCTGTACAGTAACATAGAGTATCCCAGATTAGCTCTGTGGAAGTTTACAGCAGAAGACGTTATGCGTATATGTAAGGAGTAGGGAGCTCAGAATTTGCAGAGCCTTTTCAAAAAGTTTGTCTGGCCTGCACTTCTAGATCTAACCAGTGTGTTTAAAAAAAAAATAAAAATGAGGAGAGGGTTATATTTTGTTCAAAAGAGCCCTGGCTTTGCCAAGTCTTTTCAAATATAGTTATTAGGCTAACAATTCTAGTGATGACCAGTGTGTTTAAGAAAGATGAGGGGTATATGTAGTTCAAAAGTTCCCGGAGTTTGATTTAACTGCTGCTCTTCTACAAGTTTTTTTTTTTTTTCTTTTCATTCATGACTTGTTTTAATGAGTCTTAAGATAGTGAGTTATGCCTTGTAAATAAAATGATTTTTCAGTAGTATATCAGTCTAGATATCAGTAATGGAATCATAAGACCATACTGGTTTGGGAATTGGGGAAGGGTTGGAGTTTTCTATTCTGCTCTTGTATTGCACTAATCAAGATAGATCTCTATAATTTTTTTTCCTGTTATCCTTCTGACTAGTCCTACATATATATTTTTAATTTTTTTCTTGATCTCACTATATTCAGTTATTCTCAGTGTTTGCAGACTTTCAGTTAGTTCCATTGGTAGTCTTACATTAAAAAGTTCAGTTACTGCAGATTGTGCTTCATTTTGTTGTAGGTTCAAGATGCTGGGCAAGAGATGGTGGCATCTTCTGTCACACCAGGATCGGGCAAATCAAAGGTAATCAGGCCTCACAAATCTAATTTTTTGGATGGCAGTGGCTGAAAGGGTTACAGCTTAGCATGCAAACTGTGACTAATAGGAAGACATGAAGACATTTTTAAACAGTTTCCTGTCTCCTAGACTTCTTGAAAAATAGATTTATAAACACTAGGCTAAGGTGTTTTGGAAAACACAGGACAAAAAAAGCTCTTATTGATTATGTTCACTTCTTGTTATAATATTTGATAAAGTATTAGTAGCATCCAGTTTTGGCAGTAATCTGTTTCATAATGTATGTGGCTTCTTTGCATATGCTGGGAGCAAATTTAACCAATGTCAGTGTTAGATGAGTGTGCTATTTTCAAAACATTGTTCAAATCGTATTACTGAATTGTAACCCTTCCCAGCTGAGGTTTCCTGTCTAACTGATGCTGCCCAGTTGCATGCTCTAGTATGATTTCAGAAAAATACAAAATTAGCAGTAGGTTCTGAAATAACAGAATAGCAGTAACTTGGATTGTTACTGTTCTTGCCAATGCGTGGTAGGACAGGTTCTTGCCCTAAAACTTAACTTATTGGAAGTTGGATGCTAAAGTGCCGTGGTTTCTGTTGACCTCTGGGTTAGAGAAAGCTGGTTTCTCTAATACGTACTTTTTTACAGCTGGACACGTTGCCCAAAGAAGATCTCATCAAGTTTGCAAAAAAGCAAGTGATGCTTATACAGAAAGTAAAGTCAAGATGTACAGGTACCTTACTGGAAAGAGAACAATTTCTGCCTTAATGCTTGGTACTATCTGGCCTTTCCTAACATTGCTGTGTATTTTTGCTAGATAGATCTAAATTGTAGGCTAATACCCTAGATTTCTTTTTTCCGCAATTTCGCTATTTTTTGTGGAAGGATAAGTACTGAAGTCCTTAGAGCAAGTAAGGGAAGCATGGCTTTTGTCAGGTATTAATTTTGATCTGGCAGTATGGCATGATGGAACAATGTAGCTCGTGCAGGAGTTGAAGTGGGACTTGTCATTATGTGTTCCCTATATTGGTTGGTTTTCAGGAAGTGGATGGGAGAGGGAATATCTTTGATAGATTTTTGCATAATTTGCACTGTTGTAGAGTACAATGGCTTCTTCAAATATGAAGTAGCTAACTATTTTCATCATTTACATTTTTAACAAGAAATTGTAAAATATACCAAACAAACTTTTGAGTTAACCACCTAGAAGTATCCTGTATAAATCTGTGCTGTAATGTCCTGTCCCTCTCCTCTCTGTGGTCCCTTTTCCTTCAGTGGCCCACTGCTTGGACTGGTGGCATTTCCCCTCGTTTGGAGTTACCGTTGCACTGACTGCTGGTAGCTGCCCAGCGAAACGAGAAGGATAGGAATAGGCTATACTCGGCTCTTCCTCAGAGGAGTTATTCATAAGATCTTGTTCTTCTACCTGCTGCCTGTTTTTAGAGAGCCAGTAGTAACTGAATATCTTTTCTCTGATTTAAATTGATCATGAAATGGAAGGTAGGACAGTCATCAAAAGAATTTTTATCTGTTGTCCCTCTACCCAAACAAGGAAGTTTTCCTTCTTCAGGAATCATAGAATCATAGAATGGTTTAGGTTGGAAGGGACCTTGCAGATCATCAAGTTCCAACCCCCCTGCCATAGACAGGGACACCTCCCACTAGACCAGGTTGCCCAAGGCCACATCCAGCCTGGCCTTGAACACCTCCAGGGATGGGGCCTCAACAACCTCTCTGGGCAACCTGTTCCAGTGCCTCACCACCCTCAAAGTAAAAAATTTCCTCCGAACGTTTAATCTAAACCTGCCCTCTTCCAGTTTAAAGCCATTTCCCCTCGTCCTATCACTACATGCCCTAATAAAAAGTCCTGTCCCAGCTCTCCTGTAGGACCCCTTTAGGTACTGGAAGGCCGCAATAAGATCTCCCCGGAGCCTTCTCTTCTCCAGGCTGAACAGCCCCAACTCGTTCAGCCTCTCCTCATAGGTGAGGTGCTCCAGCCCTCGGATCATCCTCGTGGCTCTCCTCTGAACACGCTCCAGCAGCTCCATGTCCTTCTTGTGTTGGGGACTCCAGAGCTGGATGCAGTACTCCAGATGGGGTCTCACGAGAGCGGAGTAGAGGGGCAGAATCACCTCCCTTGACCTGCTGGCCACACTTCTCTTGATGCAGCCCAGGATGCGGTTGGCCTTCTGGGCTGCGATCGCACATTGCCGGCTCATGTTGAGCTTCTCGTCGATCAGCACACCCAGGTCCTTCTCCTCAGGGCTGCTCTCCAGCCATTCCTCACCAAGCCTGTATTTGTGCTTGGGATTGCCTCTGCCCAGATGTAGGACCCTGCACTTGGCCTTGTTAACCATGCTAAATGTCGGGACTGGAGAAGTAGTACTGAACTCTTTCCATTAGGCCTTTCTATCACTCAGTAACAAGCAAAAGTTGGTGAAGTAAGATGTCTGTGATTTGAATGTAAGTGTTGTTGGGCACTGGATTTACTAGTAATTTGCTATTGTGATGGAGCATCAATTCATACTGTGAAATTTCTATACTTTTTCTAAGAACTAGAGAAAGAGATTGAAGAACTCAGATCTAAAGCAGCTGGTGGAGGAGCTGATGATATTATTCAGGTAGGAATATGTAATGGATTTCTAAGGTATGCATAATGTTAGCTGAAATACATCTACAGAAATAATTTGGTAATTATCTTTAAAACCATTACTCAAATTGTATGTAATCAATTTGCAGGAATTCAAGACACTTCCTAAATTTTTTTTGTCCCTCCTCCCCCCACATCCTTACTCCATTTCTCAGAAAACACTATCAGTTCTGTGAGGAATATTACGGAATAGTGCAATTTGTTCAGCAAGACTTCTTCCTTGTGTAGCTGGTTAGACAGGCTTTTGTTTATTTTTAGAAGGATCGCTGCAGAAAGACTTCAGCCATTTAGAAAACTTCTGAGACAGTCATTTGATGAGATCAGAAACACATAATTAAAGTTGCATGTCACAAGAAATGCTTTTAGGAAAGCAACTGGAATTTTTTCAAGTGGCAAACAGATCTGTCTCTCTCAAAGTAAGGGTCATAGCACATGGAAGTGAAAATTGGTAACGAGGAGGTATTTATCAACTGAAAAACTGTTTTAAATAATTTGGATGGACGTCTCTACAGAAGTGGGGCTCCTCCCCACCAACACTACCTTGTGATAACAAAAAAATTAGCTGATCAGAAATATGATTTTGAACAGAACCTATTACTCAACATTATTGTTTTAGTCTACATATGGCATATCTGTCATATTTGGGCTGAAAGAAACTTTTAACATGAGACTGATCTGTTTAATTGACAAAAAAGTCACGGCTAATATGTGAGGTCCTACGGTTTGAAAAAACCATTTAGGCTTCTATTGTTAAGAAACCCTTATTTCTGTGATCTTTTTCTCTTAAAATTAGGCTCTCACAGAAAGACTGGATGTTGTACTTCTGGAAAAAGCTGAAAGTCAGCAGCAGTGTGTAGCTCTGAAAAAAGAAAACATTCAAAGAAAGCAAGAAGCAGAGGTACTGGAATAAGCAATAGAACGCTGCTAAAATATTTCAGAATTATGTTTATTTTCTAGTTTTGCTTGTTGTGTATTTTACTTTCACTTGAATCTTTTTTTTCACGTACCTGTGTTCTGGTTTACTTTAGAAAAAAAAATCTAAAGGCTTCATATGTTAAAGCGTACTTTCTCTGTACACCCTAATTTATAGTTTTTAAAAGACTAACAATAAATATAAAATTCTTACATGCACCACAGCTGTTCAAAAAGAATTCAGTATGTGCGTTTGTAGCCTACATACGTGATGGCCTCAATCAATCAGCCTTGTCTTTCCATGGAAAATATGAGGTCTGCATTCACATGTTCATAGAAAGGAGCCTGTCAGCCAAGGCATCTATATTGTGTCAATAATCTCAAGTAATGGTAAAGTGAAGCGTGAATTGCTTGCAGTGGATGAACATGGTTATATGAACATTGAATTTGATGCATTAAAAATAATTTGGTCTTTAATACATTATCAGAATAGTTGCTAAAGCCGAAGTCTGTCACGACCATTTTGTGAAATTATGCTCATAAACATGATTTAAGAGTTAGTTTTCCTTTCTCATTTGCAAATGTTTTTGTACTCTCTGCAGTGTCTTCTGAATTGAGTTGTTCTGATATAGTTAGATATTTAAAAACTACAGCAATTTTTAAAACTAAGGACCCTTAAATCTTCTAATTCATTGTGAACTGTTTATTTGGAAATTCTGCGTGCTAAATTAACGAGCATTTAATAACTTGCTTGTTTGTTTAGGCTGCAGTGGCTAAGACAGAAGAATTGCAGAAGCAACTGGAGCAATCAAGTATTGACTCTCTGAAAGAAATAAAGTTGCTGAAGAGTGAACTAGCAAACGCACAATGCAAACATAATGAGGACTTAACAAAGCTGAAAATGGAATTAGAGGAACAAGTGAAGAAACAGATGGGGCTGGTGGAACAGATTGAATGTCATAGTGATAGTCAAAAAGAACTTAAAAGATTACAAGATGATGTCCAAAGAATTAAGTCTACTTATGAAGAGCAAATTTTGTGTCTGAGCAAGCAGTTGGAAACTGTGAATGAGGACAAAAACAAAGAAGTGACAAATCTGCAAGAAACTATTAAAAGCAACTCTCGGTGTTACCATAATGAAATCAAAAATCTGAATGAAGAGCTTAAAAAACTAAAAATTGCCCATCAGGAAGAGGTGTCAGAGTTGATGCATCAGATTGAAATATCATCTAAAGAAAATGAAGAAAAGCAAAATCAGATAAATCAGTTACAGCGCAATTTGGCAGAGGAGAGCTTAATAAAAGACAAAAATGTGAAGGATGAGATGTGTGCTCATACTGACCAGCGTGAATATGACTTGGAGCAGCTGAGAGAAGTCCTAAATAAAAATGATAACAAGATGGATGTTGTAGATAGTCAAGAAGAACCTTGTGTAGAAGTGAAAATGGAAGAAAAGGTTAGACACCTGGAGTACAGTTTAGAAGAGCTCCAGTCCCAACATAGTATACTAAAAGATGAGTTAACTTACATGAGTAATGTGAAACTAAAACTGGAAGAGGAAATCCATCGCATAAAGGATGAGTACTTCCATGAGCGGGAAGACTTGGACTTTAAGATAAATGAATTGCAGCTTACTAAAGAAGATTACTGTTGTGTAATTGAAAAACTAAAATTGGAGCTTCAGGCAGCAAGACAGCACTGTGAAACTGCTGTAAAAGAGCTCAAGTTGGAGACTGAAACTCTGAAAGAGCAGCATAAGAGAGAAATTTCTGAACTAAATGAAACTTTATTAACTGGTTCTGAAAAAGAAAAAATGGCATTAGTTTTTGAAATGCAGGAACTCAGAGAACAACTTGAAAAGCTAACTCGGGAGAAAGAAGAAGCAGTGTCCAATTACGATAGCCTGAGAGAAACAATGGAAACTCTGCAGACTGAGCTAGGGGAATCTGCTGGAAAGATCAGCCAGGAGTTTGAATCAATGAGACAACAGCAAGCTTCTGATGTCACTGAACTGCAACAGAAACTCCGAGCTGCTTTCAATGAAAAGGATGTTCTTCTTGAAACTGTGAATCGCCTCCAGGAAGAAATCGAAAAATTGTCATCTAATGAGCCGGAGATAGAAGAACTTAAATGTAAAATTGTTAGTCTTCAGGAGGAGAATAACACAATAACAAGCGCCATCAACCAAAAAGAGACTGCTGTGAAAGAACTGGAAGACAAGATCATTGCTCTTACTGATCAAAACAAGGATATTCTAAATGATGTAAAATGCTTGGGTGAAGAGAGAGAAACCCTTCAGGAAAGGTGCAAGCGAGAAGAAGGAAAAGTTCAAGAACTTCAGCAAGAAGTAGATGTTGCTAACCAGTACAATAGCGACCTGACGAAAAAAGTGGAGGAATTGACCGAGAGACTGAACGAAGCTTTAACTAGGAAGAGTGAAAGTGCTCAAACACTAGAGCAACTGGAAAAGCAGATTGAATCTCTGGTGCGTGAAAGGGAGAACCTTTCATCTGAAGCATATACTCTTCGCGAGGAAAATAAGAAAATCATTCAGGAAAAAGACGAATTAAGCGAAGAGCTGAAAAAGATTACAGCTGAAAAAGATGGTTGGTTAGCGTTGAAAGAGCAGTCTGAAAACTTAGAAAATAAGCTGCAAATGATGACTGCAGAAAAAGACCATATATCAACGTTACTTGAAAGCGAACAAGCACACAGATCCCTTCTAAGAGCTCAGCTGTACCACTTGCTTGAGCAAGTGGGGTCCAGCATTTCAGATTCTAATGAAGAATATGATTCTCTTAACTTGTTAGAAATTGCGAACGAATGCTTGGCAAAAATGAAGGAAGAGCAGCAGCTTGCTTTACAGAACGAGGAGAAAGTTCTTCATTTGCGGCGGGAAGTTGAGAGACTAGAGGAAGAAAATGCAGCTCAATATACAGAACGTAGATCCCTGATTGAGGATTTTGAAAAAGAAAAGGATCTCTTGAGAGAAGAATTGGAAGGAGCGTTGTCTGAAAAAGAAGCACTTCAGCATGATATTCAGGAGCTGAAGAATGCCAGTGAAAAAACAAGGGCTGAAAATCAAGATCATTTAGCTGATATTGCAGAGATCACTCAAAAACTTGCTTTTTATGAAAGTCAAATACAAGAACAGCAAAAAGGATCAGAAAAACAAGATGACTTAAGTTTCATTCTGGAACAAAAGGAAACTGAACTTAGAAATGTGAAAGACGAACTGAGTTCTCTAAAGGTTATATTTTGTTATTGAAGTATACAGACTAAACCTCTAAAGTCTTCAGAATTAAGGTTCAAAAAATACTTTCAATTCTCTCTTTTTTTTTTTCCTTGGCCTGAAAGTGAGTTTCCCTTCTAGAAGGCATATGTTTCTGAGTTTCCTAGCACCTCAAAATCCCTCCCTTCCCCCCAGGAAAAAACTACGAAACAAACCCAATCATAATACTATTTTGACTAAAGTTGCTGTTCTTGAACCTCTGTTCCTATCAATACCCCTCAAAGTGATTGTTTAACTAGATGGACTAACTGACCTCATAATCTTTCACCTCTAACTTTCTGTGGCTCCATCTCAAACCAAACAGCTTGATCTGCATTAGCTACTTCTAACTTCAGGTCCTGGGAATTGACGGTTATGTAGAACTGACAGCTGCAGAATTAATGGTCTCCCATTTTTTGTCCTTGGACAGGATGGAAAGCAGCTGTTAAAAGGTTGGAATGTTTTCCTTGCAACATAAGTATGCTTTTCATATGAAATTGCATATAGAGACTTTCTTGATAGTAAGAATGTAGACCCAGTCCAGCTGTAGCTGAAACTTCTGGTGGCTTGTTAGGGGAAAAACAGATATTGGAAAGAAATTTTTGTAATACTTCTTATATCTTTGTTTATAACACAGAATTTAATGGAGACAGTGACTGAGAAAACTGATCAGCAGTCTTCAGTAGCAGAGCTCCAAGAAAAAATTGGTATCTTTCTCACTCTTCTTCTGTATGTAAACAGTTTGGGGTTTTTGGATTGCTAGTTTCTTTCTCTGCATAATGGTCCTGTATTTCCTGTAAGCCAAGAAAGGTGGGGAAGTAGATACCGATGCAACTTCTTACAATATTCCTTCCATTCGAGATTTAAAATATTGTTAGCAATCCTAAGTCAGTTATCATTTGATATTTCTTAAGGTTTTGTCTTCCTGTGTACATTTGGCTTTAAACAGTGTAGTGAGTTTCATCCTTATTTTTGAAATATAGGAAATAATTTTGTCAGTAAGAATCCCTAAGGCTGCCAAGAGGAGAGGAAAGCAACACTTTGCCAAAACTACTGTTCCCCCATTGTGGTTATCCCAACACATTACTGTATGTAGAAGTAGACAGGAATATGGCTCTTAACGTTAACTGTGATAGAAGTCTCTGAAACAGGGAAAGACTGTCCCTAAGCTGTCTGTCCAATGGATATTTTAGCTTCAAATTATATCTCACTACTTGACTGAATGAAACGTTGGAACATCTTCCCCTGCTTTATACTTTGTTTTGAAGTCATGCTGGTATTTGTGTTCTAATTGAATTTTATTTCATTTCTTGGGGAGAGGAGAGGCATATTTTTTCGCTTTCTGATTTATTTATTTTAGGAAGACTGGAGAAAGAATCTGCAGAAAAAGGAGAGAAGCTAAATAAAATGAAGGTTGTTGCTGTGAAAGCAAAGAAAGAATTAGATGCCAGCCGAAAAGAGGTACCCTGACTGCTTCTTAATATGAAGAGCATTCTGCATGGGGGGTTCTGTTTTAATGACACACACTTCTTTTTAAAAAGATACAGACACTAAGGGAAGAACTGGAGTTGGTTCGATCAGAAAAAGATCAGTTGTCTGCTTCAATGAAAGATGTCATTCAAGGAGCTGAAAGCTATAAGGTAAGAATAAAACTATGTTTACAAAAGTCAGGTTAGCTGTCATAAAATACTTTCCTTTTGAGGCCTAGCCTGGATATATATTGCTATTTACTTGCACAAGTATGTTTGGCAAAGGAAATTGTGTCAGTGCAGTTGAATACCCAAATCAAGAAATGTCAGGTTCTAGTAACAGAACTGTGTGGCTACTGTCAGAAGAAAATAAGGCAATTCCTTTCAACATTGAATTGGGGATCAGTTAGAAAGTCCTTAAGTGGTGAAGACATCAGGTAACGGTTCCCTGGGAGCAAGTCCTCTTGGAGCACGTCTCTGGGCAGACAAAGGTGACAGGGGGCAGTCAGCATCGATTCCCCAAGAGCAAATTGTGTCTGATTAATCTGGGTGCCTGCCATGATAGAACAGTTGGAGCTGTGGATTACAGGAGAACCGTGGATGTCACTTATCTTGACTTTAGGAAGGCTCTTGATGCTCTCTCATGGTACCCTGGTATCCACACTGGGACATTATGATCTAAATAGGTAAACAACTGAATGGGTACTTGAAAAATAAATAAAAAAATAGTTGCATCGTTTGACTCGCAGAGTAGAGATTAATGGCTTGTACTACATGCCAATAACAAATTGAGTACCAAAGGGGTTTATGCTGGCACCTCTCCAGTTTAACAATGACCCGGAGAAAGTGACGGAATGCACGTTCATCGAGTTCTCTAATTATTCCTAATTGAGAACAGTCAGTAGACATGAGAGCAGGGATTCCATTCAGAGAGACCTAGACAGGGGTGAGGAATGGTCTGACAGAAACCTTTTGAAGTTCAACAAAGACAGTTGCAAATCTCTTCATGAGGGAGAAAGGAACTTGATACAAGCTGGGGACTGTGTGGCTGCTGAAAAGAATTTCAGGGTTTTCATAGGCAGTACACTGAGAACGAGGAAACTCTGTTCAGGTACCAAAAGTGGCCACAGCATCTTGGGTTGCAAGAACATTAATACAGCTAGTAAGGGAAGTCATTCTCTCTCTTCAGTCAACACTCCCATCAAGTTGAAGGGTCTAGAGAACAAGTCCTGTGAGGAACAGCTGAGAGAACTGGGGTTATTTAGCCTGGAGAAAAGGAGGCTGAGGGGAGACCTTACGGCTCGATACAGCTGCCTGAAAGGAGGTTGTAGCGAAGTGAGTGTCAGCTCTTTTCCCAAGTAACATGTGATAGGATGAGAGCAAACAGCTTCAAGTTGCTGCAGGGGAGGTTTAGATTGGGTATTAGGAAAGATTTCTTCACAGGAAGGGTTGTTAAGCATTGGAACAGTCTGCCCAGGAAAGCGGTTGAGTCACCGTCCCTGGAGGTATTTAAAAGACATGTAGATGTGGTGCTGAGGGACACAGTTTAGTAGTGGACTTGGCAGTGTTAGGTTTACAGTTGAACGTGATGATCTTCAGGGTTTTTGCAACGTAAATGATTCTATAATTTTGTGACAGCCTTGGGAGTATTGCAGCTAGTCTTGTCCCTCCTTCTCCCCCCAAATATGAGAAAGACTTTGGTAACCTGGAGTGATTTCGGTGGAGGGTGACCAGGATGGTCAAGGGACTGCAATATGTGATGTACAAGGCTGAGAAATGAGTCGGTTCGGAGGAGACTTCAGAGAGACCTACTAGCAGCCTTCCAGTACCTACAGAGACGTTATCAGCGAAATAGAGAAAGGTTATTAATGGTGCTGCAAGATGATAAGACAGTGGTCCTAAACTGAAATGTAAGATTCCAACTGGATATGTGGATAAACATTTTTACCTTATGAGGATGGTCAAGCTTTGGAACAAGTTGCCCAGAGGTGTAGTGCCATCTCCATCCTTGGAGGCAGGTCCTTGGAAAGACCTGACTGGACAAAGCTCTGAGCAACCTGATCTGATCTCACTGCTGACCCTGCTTTAAGCAGGAGGTTGAATGGAGACCTCCTGAAGTCTCTTCCAACATGAATTATTTTAGAATTTCACGAACTGAAAAGTGTTTCTCCTAGAGGCTGTAATGGAATGGTAGCTTTAATTTTATTCTGATATTTCTGATGTTGCAGTAAGACAACTTATATGCTGAAATATTAGAAAGATAAGCAAGCGTCTGAGGTATAGAATATGTTTATGCCATGTATATTGTAAAAAATGATGGGTTTGTGTTCGTATGTGTTAAGAATCTTTTGATGGAATATGATAAGCAAGGAGAACAGCTGGATTCTGAAAAAGGCAGAGCAAGTAATCTTGAACGCCAGATAGAGGATCTCACAAAACAGCTACAGGTGGCATCCCAGCAGGTCAGTTCAATGTGTGTCTGATCTATTGATAATTGCAGTAAAAATGATTTTTTTTATCAAGTCTTAAGTTTTATTCATGTGACTGTTACTATGTGTGGTTTCATAACCAAAGTGTGTTTTGGATAGTGACTTGAAATTCAGGCAGTTGTTTCTCTTTGGTGGTTTGGGTTTGGGTTTTTTTTCAACATCTCATATCTTTTCTGGGCTGTGATAAAGTTAAATATATCTGGCAAATAGAATGTCTGGCTTTTTCGGTAGAAAGGGTTTAATTTACCCCAGGTCAACTCACAGAGAAGAGCAAAGGACCAACTCTGTCTTGGGTTGGACATAGAACTCTGCTGCATGTACCAGATATAAAAACAAACTATCAAACTTGCCCTATTTCTCTAACGTCATGCCCATGCTTCTCATGAACTACAGTAACCTTTAGGTGTTACGTTTATTTTCTTCTGTTTCTTAGACAAAATGTGTTTCAGTTATTTAATCAGCAGTGTTTAAACATACTAATTAGTTATGTCTTTTTCATCTTTTACGAAGATGAGACTTTAAGGATGCATTGTGGAGTACTGGAGTGGCATTCAGAAGAGTCTAAGATTGTAATTAAACAGCTGCGAGACACTCTTGCAAAGCAAACTGAAATGGGTTTGAGATTCTGATTTGAACTCCCAGGCCCCATACATATAATTACACTGGAGATCCACCTAGGTCACCATTTCCTTATAAATGGTAGTTAGTGGTGAAAAGCATAGCAAGAACTGACAATAGTAGCATATAGTCTGCTGATTATGCAGACGCTGAATTTTTTACTTTTGTTACAAAGTATTTTGTAAATAAAAGCACTGTTTAGTTAATTGGCACTTCTTTCACTTAGGTAATCCTTTCACTTATACTTCATTCTTAATCTGCATAATAGAGACTGAGATAAAATATTCAAGGTGTCAAAATTAAATCTGATAGAATTGTTACAAAAATAGCACAGATACAGGAGGAGTTCTTACTATGTACTGATACTATCTCATTGAAGGATTGGTGGTGCTGCAGTTAAATCTTTTCTGGGAATAGTGTGATCATTTATTTATAAATACAGCAGCTGGATTTGAAATTGGGCAATAAGTACTTGAATCTTCGTTATTATTGTGGAAGGAAGGCATAAACGTTGGGGTATTTTATTCAGATTTCTTGTAATTCTAGCCATTTTACATAAAGCTGGGCAAATGAACTCTGAACAAAATAATCAAATTGCGCTGGTGACTTTAATTTAGCCTGTCTCTTAA
The DNA here is from genome assembly GCA_013400795.1 of Pluvianellus socialis. Lineage (NCBI taxonomy): Eukaryota > Metazoa > Chordata > Aves > Charadriiformes > Charadriidae > Pluvianellus > Pluvianellus socialis. Next base: position 178,182 of record VZTS01028677.1, read on the forward strand.
TCTGGTTTAAAACAATTAAGATGGACAAGACTCACCTGTGAGAGTGCTGTTTGTAGGGGAGTTGGGTAGGAATTGCTGTTTCTTTTTAAAATATTTTTTAAACATGTTTTAAAATTTTAAAATATATCATCTGTCAAAGTCGCTTGCACATTCAGCTTTCCACTATGGTCCTTTCAGCACGATCAGTTACAGTCTGCTAATGAAGACCTCCTGGCTCGTGTTGAAACCCTGCAATGTAATGCTAAGCTGCTGGAAGGTCAGATACTGGAGACACAAAGAGCCAAGGCAAAGGCTGACAAAGAACTAGAAGCGGAAAAGCTTCTGAAAGAACAGAAGACAAAGGTAGTAGCCTGTAGAGATGGTGAATGGGCTGAAGCGTTACTTTCACTGGATGTGACTTCTCTTAGACCTTTGTAAACTGTGGTTTTTATAGAACAAGTTCCATGCTGTCTCTTCGTGTCACCTGACTCTCTTTTTCTGAAGGCTTGGTCTGTTTGTTGAGAGAATTTTGCAAGACTGTCACTTAGATTGGGGAGTGTTACAGAATGTGAAAAGCACTTCATAATCTTCTGGGTTTTTCTTTGGTTACCGGTGATTCCCTAAAAAGAAAGAATCTTATCTTTGTACAGCCTAAGTGTGCGTGTATGTGTTAAGTGTAAATAGAAGCTGATACTGATTTTGAAATTGGACTGTGTAATTGAGAAATATTTACATTTCAGGAACATAGTAGTGCTCTCCGAGAAATGGAGGAGCTTCAGATGCAACTTCAGAAGGAAAAGAAACATCTGCAGAAAACTATGCAAGAACTAGAGCTGGCCAGAAAGGTAGAGTTGCTGTTCATATTAGTACTTAATGAACTACCAAAGATTTTGGCCCATCTTGCTGTGTTGAATGCCTCCCTTTCTGTTCTGAGGTTTTTTAAAGCCCAAGGTTTGCAAAAGGGAAAACATGAGGGTTTTTATACCCCTGTGTTTGGAGAGCTGGTGTGTACTTTTGGGTTTGGGGGTGGTTTTTTTGTATTTTTTGTTTATTTGTTTTAGCTTGGGTTATGCGGCCTGCCACGAGTAGAAAAAGGAATAGAATTCAGATGTCTGGAGTACTTGTGTGGTGCACTATTGGGAAGCTGCCCTAGTTGTAAGGACTGAAGATGATAGAAACTAATATGTGCAAAAATACCTACTAGTAAAACCGTTTAAACTAGCAACATGTTTTTCAAAGCTTCTGGTTCTTGTTTGGAAACACATTATTTACTGAATATATGTAAAGCTGATGAATGGGTGTTGTTTGTACATGTGGATAGTCATAAAGCTTTTGTTATATGGGCAATATAAGTTTTCAGTATAATTAAAAAAAAATAATTCTTAGCAGCCAAGGCAGATTGTACACTGTAACTTGATTGTGTGTAACTTGCAGGATGCTCAAAAGAGTACACTGATGGATATGGAAATAGCTGATTATGAAAGGCTAGTAAAAGAACTCAATCAGAAGATTACTGACAAAGACAGCAGAATAGAAGATCTTGAGCAAGAGACTGGGATTCAGAAACAAAAGCAAGAGACCCTCCAAGAGGAAATAAGTGAGTAAATTATAAACAGCAAGAGTCTCTATGGATAGTTAGTAATGATAACAAATAACAGTTCACAAACAACTCAAGTCAATGAGTGAGACTAAGGTTTGCAGAGAATACTAAAGTTACATAGTGAAAACTACTTTTCCGTAGAGGAAACTTTACTGGGTTATCAGTCACTTGATCTTATATCAGCAAATAAAAGCCAAATTGCCTGCCTGATAAACTGTGTTTCTTACCTGATTAAATTAACTGTAAGCTCGGAAAGTCAGTGACTGACAGGGATTTTCCATCTGAAATTCCACACTCATAAAACTTTTTAGTTAGCATGTGGCTAAGAATTTCATTTCTTCTTATCCTTAAGTTGTAAGTCTTAAAACAATTTCATTTATTAGAAGATCTTTGTGATACTTAGAAACTGGATACTAAACTTACTGTAAGCTACTTGTTTGCAGCTTATAAGAAGTCTATCAGAGTTTGCTTAAATGTTTTCAGGTACTTTTAAGGAAATATAGGAGGGAAGTTTTCTTTGTGTGTAAGTGTTGTTTTCTGCATTAGAGTCACTTCAGTCAACTCTGCAACAAGATGAGGAAAGAAATGCCAAGATAAAACAACTCCTGGTGAAAACCAAAAAAGAACTGGCTGATTCAAAACAAGCTGTAAGTCCAGATGTCAATGAATGCATATTCCACTTTTTACCTGACTTTTAAAAAAATTGATCGGCTGATAGCTAAACTATCAATTTGCTGAAGTTTGGGGTTCTTTAATAACCAGATAATTTTATCTTGCAGGAAAATGACCATCTAATGTTGCAGGCATCATTAAAAGGGGAACTGGAAGCCAGTCAACAACAAGTGGAAGCCTATAAGGCAAGAAACTTTACTTCTTTGTTAGTATAAGAGTAATAAGGATGTGATTTGTACTGGGTGGATGGAATATAGGCTGAAGAATGAAAAGGTGTTCTTTTTATTACTTGGGTACTTTTTCTTGAATTAGTTTTGTCTGTTCGCCCCTTTGCCAAATATTTCCCTTGGGATTTTTAAACAGCTTTACCCTTTCTTGCTCCTCCTTCCTTTCCCTTTCCACCAAAAGAGAGGATTGCATAATTTGAAGCTTGTAACTGGAATATGTTTTAGAACAATGTCTATAAAAATGGAAGTTGCTCAGTTTAAAAACAAAATAATGCAGCATCATAATCGCAAATCTCAGGTGTTGTCCGTCTGCATAAATTTTGTTGGTTGGACAGAATAGGAATTAAATGTAATGAAATGTAGTAGGGATGGGAAGGGAGAGCAGTTGGCTTTCTGTAACTTTCCTTTTAATTCTCTTTAAAAAAAAATACTTTTTTTTAATTAAGTACACTGTAACCCGTGTCTATTTTTTTTACTGGATTTTAATTTTATATTCACCAATTCTGTGCAGGAAGTACGATAGTAGAATCCTATGTCCTCTTTGGCACATCCCCTTGGAGAGGGAAGAAAAAATTTTGTCATAGTGAAGTTTTCAACTGACTTTTTCAGATTCAAGTGGCTGTACTAACATCAGAAAAGCATAAAGTTCAGGAACACCTGCGAACTTCTTCAGAGCAACACCAGCGTATGTTGAGCACTTACCAGCAAAAAATTGCAACCTTGCAAGAAGAGTGCAAAGCAGCCCAGGTACTCTCGTGGAACAAGTAATATCAGAGACTTTAGAAGGGAGATTTAGTGCACTCTCTGTCTGCTTCTCTAAAAATATTTTGTGGATCTCTCACTCTTGTCTTTTTGTCTGTCACGAATTGGGAATTATCCCAGTGCTTAATGTATTTATTTGAGTAGTATATAGGACAAGCCAGACCCCGTCCTTGTTTGTATCACTTTTGGTGGAATACCTGGGCTCTTCTATTTCCAGTAGGGAAAACCTTGTGGTGGTAGTGGGCAGTCGGAGTTCATTTAAGATGATCAGCAAGTATACACTGAGGAAGGGAAAAAGGAAGTCTTTAAAGAAAAGGAGGGAATAACAAACACAAAAGGAATATAATTTCCTCCATACAAAAACAGCTAACACAGATACCACTTTAAAAAAACCAAAGAAACGGCTATGAAAAATATATTCACAAGCACCTTTTAATATGCTGCTATATGAGCAGCTTCTGAATTGGCAGCTGAGCTACATGCGAAAGTGAAACCTTTGCTGAGGTTTTAATTGTTTCTGGGGTTTTGTCCATATGATAGTGTGTTAGATATCTAGTGTTTGCATTGGAAACAGACAGATTCAGAATATAGTAGGACTGTTATGTTTAGACTATCTTTATGGAGATTACTGCACCACATTATGGCCCCTTTTGTATGATAGGTGGGCATCCTGCAGATAAGTACCAGTTGAATGCAGACTCTCAAAAAAACGACATTTTAAAAAGGTAAAGTGAAATGGAAAAAACTTTGTGGTTGCTGCTACAGGAGGCTTGCCTGAGCTGTACTGATAGATATGGATCATGGTTTTACGAATGCATTCTTCATAACTGCGGACTTACGGTACCTATCCATGGTGGCTTGCTCCTTGACGTTGTGAAACCAGTAAGGGTGTCGATCTTCCATGATGGCATGGCTGGAAGCTGTTGGAAGATTAGCCTTCCTCTTTAGGTGCTTTACATGTAGAAAACAGGTACAATAATACCTAATACAAGTACATACATGTACATACATTATGTACAATGTACATAATACAAGTTTATTAACAAAGGAAAACTCTGTCTAAAGGAAAGGTGGACACCAAGCGGATACTAAGTTAGAAGGCAAAAATCATGCTGAAATTCAAGGCTGTATTCCTGAAGACTTATGACTACTCTAGCTCACATAGTTTGACAGGAAGAAAAGAGAAGGATTAATTTAAAGACAATGCCCACAATCTTACAGACTCCAGAAAAGCAGGAGCAGTAGGTGATCAGGGTCATCACTGTGGAGTTTTACTCACTGGTTCATCTGAAGAGAAACTTTCCAAAGTCCTCCTCTTGGAGATGAGAGCATTTTAGTCACTTCAAGGATGACTAATGAATCTATGAGCTTCTCCTAAGATCCAAGAAAGCAAGCCTGCATCTGTGTTTTCTTAGAGGAATTACACATCATGAGTACTTAAAAGATGGGAACAATTCTTGCTGTATTGTGTACAGTCAAGGACAAAGTTGTTGCGAGGCAATTTTCTGTATATCCACAGAAGCTCGTGTATCAGCTGAATTTAGAAAAGAGACCAAACATCCTTACAGTCAACTAGAGTATTCTGTCTTGTGCTGTGTATTACCATTACAAGATTGACCCTCAAAATTATGCATAACTTTAAGGCATACTAGATTTTTGTCACCTGGGTAGCATAAAAGGAAAACAGAATTATGCCTTTTTATCCCTCACCTTTGCCTTCATTTAAAGCTATTTGATAGAACCCCTTGCTTGTGAATCTCTGTTGAATGCAATTTTTGAATTTGCAAGTATTCTTTCTTTTCTTTAATACTGGTATGTTGAGGATCAGTGTCTCTCAGGTTTCACATTTTATGATACTCAGTTAAAGTCTAAAGAAACCTGTTATGGTAGTCACTATTTTAATTATCCATTTAAAAGAAGTAAATGCAACAGGTGCTTCATAATTTTTTCCATTTCATTTTAGAGAAATAAGGGAGCAGTAGTTAATAGCATGGCTTATTAATGGGGTTTTTTTATGTTACAGGCTGAACAAGCATCTGTTACTTCTGAATTTGAGAGCTACAAAGTCCGTGTTCATAATGTTCTAAAACAGCAAAAGAATAAATCTGCTTCTCAGACTGAATCTGAGGGAGCCAAACAAGAAAGGTAAAACTGAATTATTTTTTTATATGCCTACAGAAAGATACTGATATTCAGGTTATTGAGCTTGCCTTTGCTAATTGCTGACCGCTAAGGGAGTTCCACTATTTAATTAACTCTTTGCTTCAATAGGGAAAATACCAGAAGGGAGGCAGTTTGCTTCCCCAGTTACTTTGACATTTTAAAAAACCAAAAAACAACAAACCAGCTTTTCATTTCTGTAACGTTTATCTTATCTGTAATCTAACTGTGGCTCTGCCTATTTGAACAGAAGGAAGATCATCAATTTGTACCATGGTGGTACTATGTTAGTTTCTAATTCCTTGATTTGTCTTTTTTAACATTTATTTTTGTGTTTACATGTTGTTACAGTCAAAGGGGGAAGTAAGGTGTTAGGAAGATTCTTATGATTCTCATGAGCAGAAATTAGCCAGCGTCTTCTGTGTGGACTTGACACATTGTTTTTCCTGACATAAAGTATTGCAGCAAAGTACCATTTCCAGCTAAGAAGAAATGAGTGGATGGGTACTGTTCAGCTGAGCTCACTTTGAACTTTTTCAGGAAAGAATGATTTAGTGTACATAAAGCTCTGTCTGCCAATTCAGTCATCGGTTCCAGCAGATTTATGAAATACTGTTGTCTTACCAGCTGTTACATGAGGAAAGACTTGGGGGAAAAAAAAGTTACACTGACAAAAGTTCCCTGAAAATCATTTAAGTGTAGTTGTAAGCCAGGCAATTCAGAGTCACTTCAGAAAATGTGTGAACCCTCTTCAAAAGTAGATCCATTTCTGTAAGTTATTTTAAGTTATTGATAGCTGACCTTGGTGACAGACTGGGCATTTATGTGTGAGATGTGTGTCAGAAATGACTTTTAACATCTTAAGAGTACATGCAATTGCTACTGAAAATCCACCAGAGGGAGACTTGTGCTTTGTTAGACAACTTTGGTTATGGTTTGTTTGGGTTTTTTTTAAATACATCTACCCCTTCTTTTCTTTGAAGCAAGCAAACCATGAGAGCTGTGTTTCTTTGTCTCTCCTTTCTGCAGAATTTTAAGAAGTTCTGGTATTGTTAGGTTTTTGTGAAAGATGGTCACCTGGGAAACAAATTGGACAAGCAAGGAAGCAATAAACAGATGACAGTTTGCAAATAAATGATTTACAAGTATCAACTCTAAGGGTTAATGAAATATACAGTTCGTGATATAATGGAGATGTCTGCATATATAAATAGAGAAAGCATAAAAGGAGAATGTGAGACTTTTTTGTCCTGGTATATTTGATTTTGATTTATTTCTGATGAGCAGAGTTTATCTGGTTTTTATGGATTGATGTTACTTTCTAGTCCCTTGCTCAAAATCTCCTCCAACCATTTGTCTCCTGTATTCAGTTTCATTGGACTGAAGTCCATTTACTAAAAAATAAAAAAAACTTCCACCACTTCTAAGAAGAAATTATTTCTCCCATCTGCACCCCACATATTATTCTCCTTCTGACTTGTTCCTCCAAACCAGCTTGCAGTAGAAAGTGGTAGCAGTCGCGCTTTCTGTCCCGATAGTTACATTCCCAGCAGTTCAGATGAGATGTGATAAACCTATTTGTACCTACATTGAAACACGATCAGAACTTTCCTAATTGTTTCTGCTGCAGTCGCATTCTGAGATTATTCTTTTGTCATGGTGCTGTATTGATTTAGTTAATAAATAAGCAATTTAGATCAGCTGTCCAAAATGTTGTATATACAATGCAGGTTCTGAAATAATATAATTTAAATATAATATTAAATTTATAATTTAATACAATTTAAATGTATGCAATTTATTTTTTTTTTCCCCGCTGTAGAGAACAGTTGGAAATGGTGATAGATCAGCTTAAAATGAAGCTGCAAGATGCTCAGCATAATTCACAGATGAATGCATCTGAACTCCAGGCGTTGCAGTCTGAACATGACACCCTGCTGGAAAGACACAATAAAATGCTGCAAGAGACTGTTGCAAAAGAGGCAGAACTCCGTGAAAAGTATGGTCTGCTGATGAGTAGATGTAGATATTTTATTTTACCTTTGGACTGTTTTACCTGTTCCTGATAGCCACGTGATGATTCATTGTAATCAACTAAATTATGTCATTTTGCGTTTTTCTGGAAACAACCCATATCACAGTAGGTTCCCTTTGTACCCAGAGAGACCAGCTCTTTGGTACTCAAGCTATATTTAAGTTTGTATGCTTATAAGGGCAAGTCCTATGCTTAGTTCTTCCATACATGCATTTGTTTAATTGCTTGTGACAGTTTTGTCTTGCTTCTGGAGCACCTCCAAACCAAGTACAGTTGACGTGTTACTGACGTTTTTCTTGCTAACAACGATGCTCTTTTACCCTCTTTTGCACCGAAAGTTGAAGCTTAAAAAAAAATTAAACTTAGCTTCTTGAAAACTTATATTTTCAGAAGTCCTGCAACAGTGATGGGTACACAAATGTTAAAGGAAGTGGAGTATAAGGTGACATGCCCTGTATGACACAACAAACAATCATGTTGCAATTTTGGAACTGAAGGATGTTTAGACCCCAGTGTTTCTAATACTTTCATTTTTTCCCCAACGATGTCTGAATTTTGTGTTCTAAAATGGAAATTAAGAGCTGGCACAGTGCATTCGTATGATAGACTGAGAAAGCTACACTTAGTCTCTTAGATTTTTCCCTGTAAACAGAGGAATTTAAACGTAAAAAAAGTTGCATGGTCATTCTAAGATAATCATACACATGAAAATTGAAAAGTACTTTGAACTCGAAAAATTCTGAAATGTAAAAATGACTGGTTTGCTGTTTGTTTCTTATGTTTTGTGTATACTCTGTTTTCAGGCTCTGCACAATACAATCTGAGAACATGGTCATGAAAACAGAGCATGCCCAGACTTTGAGTCAGCTGACAGCCCAGAACGAAGCTCTCCGAAACAATTTCAGAGATCAAGTCAGGAACCTGCAAGAAGAGCACAGGAAGACAGTCGAGACACTTCAGCAGCAACTGTCCAGAGTAGAAGCTCAGCTCTTCCAACTCAGGAATGAACCAAGCACTAGAGGTAACTTTCAGTCATAACACCAGGTTTTCTTGGGTTAGATACAAATTTCTGTACCTGATTTTGAATCTAAAACATGCTAATAGTGTGTGGTTCTGTAATACATGAGAAACTTTTTCTGGAGAATTTGCAGCATGCCATATCAATCCACTGATACCCAGTAAGGAACGTGTCATTGTTATTACTGTCCCTTCAGAATCTTAAGGTACTTGAACGTGTCCAGGGAAGAGCAACAAAGCTGGTGAAAGGGCTGGAAGCATGTCCTGTGAGGAGCAACTGAGGACTTTGGAATTGTTTAGTTGGAGAAGAGGAGGCTGAGGGGCGACCTCGTTGCTCTCCACAGCTTCCTGAGGAGGGGAAGTGGAGAGGGAGGTGCGAAGCTCTTCTCCCTGGTACCTGGTGATAGGAAGCGTGGGAATGGTTCAAAGCTGGGCAGGGGGAGGTTTAGACTGGACATTAGGAAGCATTTATTTACTGAGAGGGTGGTCAGACACTGGAACCAGCTTCCTAGAGAGGTGGTCAACGCCCACCTGTGTTTAATAGGCATTTGGACAATGCCCTTGATATGCTGTAACTTCTTGGTCAGCCCTGAAGTGGGCTGACCAAAGACTGAAGTCATTTGGACTAGATGATCACTGTAGGTCCCTTCCAGCTGGAACTCTTCTGTTATGTTCTAGAATTCGCATCAGTATTATCTCCTGCAGTACCTGCATTGGCAGATAGATGGAGGGAAATTACTTCGTAAATATTCCGTTCCCTTCCTATCTGTTTGTCTCAGATTTTGTATCATACCGAACCTCTGCTTCCAGTATGCTGGGTAAAGCTAAAGAAAAGTATACTGAAAGCTGTTTTAACAATGTTTATTATTGGTATACTTGCTCTTTGATCACTGTTCTAATTTAAAATTTTACTGTGTTCGGGCCCAAGTGGTATTTTTCTATCTGTAAAGTTACTAATTCGGATGTTGTTGGATGTTTGCCATGCAGCAGTAACAGTTTAAGAAGTTACTCTTTGCATATGTTACTGAAGCAGCAGGACAGGGCATACAGTGTTAAAACAGAACAATTTACACCTCCCACAGGGCTGGTCGAAAGAAAAGATAATTCTGTTTCGCATTAAAAATATTTGACACCCTTGTCAGAGCAACAACACATCTTCGGGGAAAGTTGCGCAAATGAGTCGTAGTCACTGAAATAAAAATTGCCAAGTTTGGATTTAGGAACAGGATTTGATTGGAATGGTCACTTGAAAGTGAAAGGCCGTATTTTGTATTACAAATATTATGTATGGATCTGGTTTTCTCCCTTTTTTTTCACCTTTTCCCCCCTGCTTTTTGAAGACTGTTTTATGTACTCCTCTCCAATCTGAGACAGTCATACCTATGAAATAGCCCAACCAATTTCATTCTGATGACAAACATCAGTAAGTGTCTTTCAGGTTCAGCTGTTTCAAATCCAGCAACGAAGAACTTAAGAGAACGGCGAAACACTGACCTTCCTGTTCTCGATGTGCACACTATAGCTAGGGAGGAGGGAGAAGGTATGGAAACAACAGACACAGAGTCTGTCTCTTCAGCCAGCACCTACGTACCATCCTTGGAACAACTTCTAAACTCCCCGGAAGCAAAACTTGGTAAGGAGAACATGTGGCTTTTTGAAGCACTTGCCTATGTAAGTTGCAGAAGTTTCTGTCCTCAGAATATCTGACAACATTGTGTTTTCATGCTTTTGGGTGCAAGACACTTAAGCACCACTGATGTTACAGTATCGTGAATTTCTGTAGGAGTTTTGTCCTTGAGTAAGGGCTAACAAAAAAAAAATTGCTGCAAGTTTTAGTGATTTAAAGATGTCATATTGGTAACTTTCTAGAGGGAAAAGACAGGATGAGCAAGTCAGGGAATAGTTACAGAACTTCTTGTATGTGGACTAGTTTCTGCTAGAAACGATTAAGTGCTGACTCTCGTTAATGAGAGGCTAAAATGTCTGTTCACCTTAATGTGGCTTATTAGAACAGGAATTTATTCACAGGGGGTATTTTTAGGAAAATGAAAGCCAGCATGAAGAACGATGTTCTAAGAGTCTCCAAAATAAAGTAGGAGAATAGATGGTAGCATCTAATCATGTTTTAAAAGTCTATGGAACCCTTTGTGGAGAGCTGTTGAAAATCTCCATCTATGGCTAGGAAACAAGGGGTAAATTAAAAACATGTATCTTGGCGTACTTAGAACTGATTTGCCAATCCCCTTCTAATATATATATACAAAAATAGATCACAAAACAAGCGTGCAGCCGCAGCAGTGATGCCGGTTAATTTTGCAGTCTGACTTTGCACGGATTTTGTTTCTAAGATGCTACGTTAATCAAACCCTAATGTTAGCTTATTATAAAGTAGATGCAAGTGTTTTTTCCTTCTCTCAGTTTTCTTTTCCAATTAATTGCAGAGCCATCCCAGTGGCAAACAGAACTCACCAAGGATGAACTGATTCAGAAACTGAACACAACTACAAAGAGTGCTGATCACTTGAACGAATTACTTCGTGAATCAGAAGCAACCAATGCAATCCTAATGGAACAAATCAAGGTTAGTGGACATGCAGGAAACACTGGGGACAGCTCTGATTCCTATGGTCTGGTTCTTAGAAATGTTTGACGCCAAATATGTTTCAGAAAATCCCAGACTATAAAAATACGGTGATGCAAAACTTAATTTGGAAGGGCTTTTGTTTCACAGGACTAATTAATGCTTCCAGAGCTTACTTCAGTATTTTGTGGTTTTTCCCCATGGTTTCTAGTTGAGGCCAGGGAGGGGGAGAGGGGGAGTAAAAGCTGCTACGAAACAAAACCTCAAGAGTTTAGAAGTTTAGTAAAGTGCCTTTATTGTTTTCATTTAAATAAAAGCAGTAAGTTCCAAGGGAAGCATTGTCTGGTTTCTCTTCCTGTAACCCCTTATAGCTCTGTTAAGTTAAAAGAAGATACATGTTTAGAGATCAGTGTACTTAGAAGAGTTTGGTTTGATTTGATTATAACTCCCTGAGTTTTCTGAACATATTTTTGAAGTTAGCATATTCTCTAAACATGCTAAGCTTCCTTTTATAAAATGTTTCTTAATGAATGATAATATTGTTAAATCTTTGATCCGCATTGCGTATTTAACTGTTCAGCTCTTAGTCTTTATCACTGACACTGCATAGTATATATTACTGTAACTACTGCAGAGATTTTACCAAAAAAGGTTATTTGTGATCAATAAAAGACTATTTCTGGACAACATTATCAGTGTTCAAGTCCAGAATATGTTGCTGTGTCCACATTGGTCTATTTGAAGCAAGCTGTATAATTTGTTGTTTTAGCTCTTCAAAACACCTTTGTCCAATTGCTCATTATATGAAGCAAACAATATTGCATTTTTTTTTCCCCTCGTGCAGCTTCTTAAGAATGAAATAAGAAGATTGGAAAGAAATCAAGAGAGAGAAAAGTCTGTGGCTAATCTAGAATACTTGAAGAATGTTCTATTGCAGTTCATATTTCTAAAATCAGGAAGTGAGAAAGAAAGGCTGCTCCCAGTAATAGACACCATGTTACAGCTCAGCCCTGAAGAGAAAGGGAAGCTAGTTGCAATTGCCCAAGGTAGGTGGTGTTCAAAACATTGTCGCAAAAAAAGGGAATGCGGAAACAAAGGCAACTGAAGTTCTGTGCTTTCTGTTATATAGACCTTTGAGGAAAAACAAAGCTTAGCAGCATAATGCCAGTGAGCTACCACTAAAACCATTTTGCTCTGTTGGGAATTTACTATTCAGTTTTCATAAAATGGAATAAACACTCAAAAATATAAATAAAATTAAGGTACAACGTAACTTCTTCTGAAACATACACATTTTAGGAAGACAGTAGTAAGTTGTAAAAATTTAATATGTTCATGTTTTGAGTAGAGTTAAAGATTTCTGTCAAAACGACTTTAAAATGGAGGTTACTATAAATGAATTACTTTCTTGGCAGATGTTCTAAAAAGATAAATTGGCCTCTCAAGGCAGTAATGCAGCTCTAATATTAGTTTCAGTATATTTATTTTTAAAATCTCCAAGAAAATATGCTTTTTGTTTAAGAAATAAAGGAACTTGGGAAGCAAAGAAAAAGAGTTCAGCCTTTGCAAGAAATTAACCCAATAGCTGACTGTATAATAACATTCTGGCTCTGCTTCAAATACTCTCTTTGAGTGTTTGTCCCCTTAGAAACACTTTTTACGGTATTGTTTGTCACTTCTCAATAACAGCCCGCAGCTGCTTGTACTTCATTATCAACTGACCTATGCTTTATTTTAAAATTAATATAAAGAGTAAGTACCATGTGCATATATATATAAGCATTTAAAAGTTACGAACAAAATCACATGAATGAGAAAAGTGGCAAAGTACCGCGTTCCACGACAGGCTTTGCATTTGAAAAAATGAGTAGTAGTTTAAGTCCACGGAAGTTTGGTGGTGTTCTGGCACTCTAATGAACACAGACTGGATTTTTCTGGAGAAAAGTGATGGAAGGGCCTCTTGAAATCATCCTTAAGTACCCAAACTAAAGTGGACTTGGTCTGCCATAGATAGGTTTGTGGATTTTTATCACCAAGAATGAATATTGAATGTTACCTCCTCGACAAATTTGTGAGGACAGCATTTGAAAAAGGACAGAGGCGGGGCAGGGGGAACAAGGTCATGTAACCAAACGATGCAATGTCTAACATAATAAACTTAGTTTAATGTATTTTTTTCTTTCTCCTTCAGGTGAGGAAGAGAGTACCTCACGGCCCTCAGGCTGGGCCTCGTACCTCCACAGCTGGTCAGGACTTCGATGAGACAGTGGAAACGCTGAATCTTTAAACACATTCCACACTTGCAAAAAAGAGAAATCTTAATGTAGAAGAACAATCTGTTGGTGTTGTAGCATTGAACTACAGGTTTTTATTTCTGTGTGTTATTTTCAGCTTTTTAGGCTCTTCTAAGAAAGAAGCCCTTGGTAAGTCTGAGAGACTGGCCTGTATTATGCTCTGACAGCAGTGAAATAATTCCTCTTGTAAATGTTAAAGCTGATGATCAGAGGTATAATAAGTAGTGACAAATTAATTGCAAATTGCTTGGAAACAGAATTTGACAAGCCCTGTGATGGCTCGTTTGATACTGATTTAAAAACTTGATCTAAGATAGTAACTGGAATAACTAGACTTTAGAGTTTTGAAGTGTTTACAGTTTCTTTCACATTTTTCAGCTCGCTAATTTATATGGTTAGTGTTATTCCCTGCACGTTGAAGAAATTAAAATGGAGTTATTTCCTCTCTGGTGATGCTTACAAAATGTAAGATCATTAAGAAACAGAAGTGGCATTTTCTGTTTTGACTTGACTCAATTTTTAGCCTTGGGGTTTGTGTTGTGTTGGGGTTTTTTTGTTGTGTGTGTTTTTTGGGTTTTTTTCCAAAAGTTGTATGGAAACTATGAAGGCAAAGGTCCACAAAATGTAGAGGGTGCCTAAAACTATACGAAGTAGAGTGCTTGGCATATCTGGGGCATGGTACTGTAGTAGAGACTAATGGCAAGTGGAAGTTTTGGTACTCCAAGAATCAGAGGTCATAAGTGAGCTGAAGCTTTGGGAGAAAGGGCTTAAGCTCTTGCTTTTTACCCTGAGGTTGGAAGTTTGTGTTCCAGACTGGGATGAAATGTTTCATTACTGTAGTGAGTTTGTACTTAGATGAAAAGACTACTCCTACTGACTTAGTCATATTGAGGACACTAAAGGAAGAATCTGAGACCGTTGGTCAGACTCCTAACGATAAATTCTGAGAGAAAAGGACAGAGCTCTTGTCAGTAGATGCATCTTTTAAATTTTCTAAGGATTCTAAGATGTTATACCCTTCTCTCGCTTCTCTGTGTTTGCACAAATCTTTTGCACAGATGAGATAAGCTCTGTTCTAGGTTATTCAACAGAATGTTTCCTTCAAGAAAAATAAATCTTTGCCATAGAATTACTACTTCTCTTATCAACACAGCACCTTTCTTTAGCTTCAGTCTTCTTTTCACCTTTATAGTCCATGTTGCCTTTCGCCATCTTAATTTATTTGTAAGTTATTAAAATGCATACACATGTTTTTTAAACCCTCCTTACCTTTCAGCCAGAGCTTTTCCATCTCTTGAATTCCTCTTTTCATGCTCTCTGTGCTGTTTTACAGAGAATCATTCCCTGGTATACATACCAATACTAAATAGTGTTCTTCCCCTGAGGAAATGATGCTCATTCCTTTAATATTGCCTTACTTGGGTTTGAGATTAATCTGGACATAAGAGCACCAGAAAGGCTGCACACGTTGAGAATAAACTGTTACTGAACAGTTTATTCGGTAACTGTGCTTTTGATTTAATTTTTTGCTGCTTCTATATATTTCAGTACACAATGAACAAAGCCAACAGGCTTTGTTTAAGTACTTTAATTCCTTTCCACAGTCTTAAGCACTTTTTTTTTTTTTTTGTTGGTTGGTAGGTTGGTTTGTTCCCCTTTCCTTTCCCCCCTTCAATATGTATTTTAACTGGAATCATTATCGTTTGTGCTACCAGTGAAAACGTTCTCTGTGGACTTCCAGATCACAGAACTGATAAATGGTAGTGTGGGGATGAGTCTTTTAGGCATCTGTAGCTTGGAAATGTAGATAGCAAACATGAGGCTATGTTTAGACTTTCTTGCATTTGCTTCTGAAACGATTACCATATCATCAGCATTCACGACTTGCTCCAGATCTTGGATGTTGAATTTCAACTCCTTATTCACAGTTGGATTTGGTTAATGTCACTCAAAAGAATGCCAAAACAGAGTGACAGGAGAGATTTGAAATATGCATAAAAATAAGCGAGCGCAAGTCATTCTCCTGCTGTGACTTTAACGATGGGAGCGCAGGAATGGAAGGATATGGCTTTGTCTTACTTAGTTCAAACTCAGTTTTCAGCTGACCTTATTTAGTCTCTTCTGCACGATGTCTGCTCCGCTATCGCTAAAGAGCTGTGACCGGTTCCTTTTAAAGTGCACATAGTTCAGAACTGTAGATTATTTAACATTGTAAACTGTGAATGAATGTATGCAAGTAACATATATCACTGGCTCTATTAAATACAGGTTGCTTATTGACTTCTTTCAAGTCCGAGTTGCATGCTCACTGTTTTTAGTAAAACTCAAGTATTGTACTTATGAATGTAGTGGACAACTTGCATTACTATTTTTTTTTCTACAATGGAAGATTTAGATATTAATGTAAAAAATATTTTAATAACTGCTACTAAACTGTGTTCTGTTGCTAAGGTTGCAAGAACTTACCTTTGTGGCAGTAAACTGTAAGCAAATATATCAAAGTTTAATATACACTTGCAGTAAATGGCATAGAAGAATGTGGACTAGAAGCAGGATTATTTTGCATAGAAAACTTTTTATATGTCATATATTTGCATTTGTAATGTACAGCATTGTAGCTGTGATTTGCTTTCAAAAAGCAATTTAAAGTTTTAAATAGTATTGCTGCTTCTTGATAAACTGTGGTGTTCTTTTTTGGAAGAGCACTGTGCTGACTTCACTTTCTGGTTGGTTTGTTTGTTTTCTTTACAGTGCCATGTTTGTTAGGATGTTTCCCAGAAAATGTAACCCCTGCCCAAAGAGTTTACAAGCTGAGGCCCAAATTTTACTCTTCTCTCAGTCTGCTTTCCGCCCAAGCTGAAGGAGGGCATAATAAAAAAAGAGTCTCTACTGTCACTAAGCAGAGTATATATTAATTAAAAACGGGAGTGATTCAGAGTTCCCAGGCCTGCCTGTGCACTGTGGCTGAATTTTTAACTACCTATGCTGACATAGAAACGGGTTATAGGCCTTTTAGGTTCCCTTTACCTAGAAGGGAGACTCATCTATGCAAGTGAAATGTGCTCCAGTTGAAAGACAGGAAGACCGGAACTCGTCAGGCTGTAGTGTGGATGTGGCCAGTTGGATTTGGGGTTCAGGATGGCCGAAGGGAACCCATGTTCGAAGTGATACACGGGAGAGTAGAGTTGCTTTTTTCTTTTGTGACCCTCCTTCCCCAAAGCATAATTGAGACAATACATTGTTAGATTATTTTCTAAATTTAAATCTTTATTTGGCTATCGCTCTCCATCCTTTTTGCTTTGATAACAGACAATATATCCTGGAATTGTGGAGGAATATTAAAAAACTCTCCTTAGTTTGTACAAAGTAGCTTTGAAAGCAGCTTAACCAGCTGTGCTTCATTTGGCTTATGTCTTGGCTTCACCTGGTGCACCAGTAATTCCTCAACTACCTGACAGTTCTACTCTTAATGGTACTGTGAAAAATCTCTCTCTTAGGAGCCTTGCAAATAGCAGTTCCCACCCACAAGCTGAGAAACCAAATGTATGAAGAGGTAAAAATATATTTATTGTAGTGATTTCAGAATTGCGAGTCTGAATAGAGAAATGTTTTAGTTGGAAATATGTCTTTGATGGCCTTTTCATGTGGCCGTTGCTTCAATAAAATTTACCTTTACTCAATGGAGTGCCTTTCTTTTTCTCTGAATGCCTGTTCTTACCTGAGAAAATGCTGCTCGGATGCAAGGTAAAAAACAAGGGGATGTTTACTGTAGGATTTAAGTGAAGATTTTATGCATCTGGTGTAGTAGCCACAGTTTTCACTTTGGAACACAGAAACAGTGATGGATGCTTCTGGACAAATTCAAGCGGGAAAGAATTTGGTATGTTGTAGGGTTGTTTTTTTAGGGAAAAAACCCCCAACTTTAAAAAAAAAAAAAAAAGGCTCATTTAAATTACTTCAGTGTGTTACTAGATTGTCACCAGCAATCTGACAATATCTGACATGAAGGAGAGGAGGAGAGATCCAGAAAGTATCAATGGGCTTGGTAGAAAGCTCGCATTTAGTATTTTTATTTTGAGTAGTAGCCACCTTATAAACCAGCATCCTTCCAAATAGCGCTCCACATTGAAGTGAACACGATGACCTCTTTCCTGATTCCCCTGTCAGTTTTTCCAGTATCTGCATGGCTGTCCTAGTGCAAATATTAGATGCTGGATGGATGAAGAGGTGAATGGTTGGTTTGATTTAAGCGAGAGCTTGGTGTGTTTATCTTCTTGCCATGTGCTTTTTTTGTTAAGTTATGCTTTTTATGCAAACGTGGTCGGGGGGATCACCAGGTGCAAAAAGAAGTGGACATAACAAATAGATACAAAACAGTTGGCCTGATATTTAAAGTCAACTTCTAACAGCTTTTGCATTAATGTATATATGCTTGGGGAAAGGGAAGTAGTTGACTACTCTGCACACTGAATTTGATCTAAAATTTATCATACTGTGTTGCAAGGATGAGAAGGTTCATCTTGGGTACAAAAACTTCCTTCCTGTCCTGTTGTTCCTTGGGATGAACCTGAGGATCCAGGCTAGACTGAATAATGAAGACCAAGGTGGGGGAAAATGTGCATCAGTTACTGCTCCAACAATTAAATCCACTTCGTTATGAGCGAGTGGTTCATTATTTTTGCTGTCAGTTGAATGCCGGTAGGCTTCTTAAGGAGTCAAGGTAATCAGTGTAAAAACCAATGTGCTATTTTGGGCATGGGCACAGTCCCAGCGCTCTTAGAATGGCCTTTGAAAGTGTTTTAAATTGATAGACATTGGATAGCAGCTGGACACGAGTATAGGCTTTAAGGATTTTTTTATTGTTTTGTCTGGAAGCTCTATTGCTTGAAAATCGAAGCTTGTTCTGAGAACACTTAGACCATTTCCGGAGCGGAGGTAAGTATTAATTCTTTGATCTCTTGCCCTTCGCAGCACGTAGAACATCTCAGCCTTTCCAGAACTCCACAAAAAGCCTATTACCTAAGTACTGGCATTTTGGCTTTTCGCATCCAAATATTTGTACAGACTAGTTAATGTTTCTGCCACGAGTAGTCACAGCATTGACCTAAACCTGCAGCAATCCAGGTGAAGCTGCCAGCCGCTGACGAGGGACACGTGGCTGGTCACTCTGCTCCATGGGCAGAGGGCTCCAGCCTCTGGAAGAGTGGAGAGTGAAGCAGCTGGAGGCAATAAAATCTTAAACAGCTCCTGTTCTTTCTCCCTGCCCTACTTCCCCACCAGCCTTTCCCTTGGAAGCTGGTGGAACCAGCTGTTTGCAGAGTGGTGGGGTATAGTGGATATATCAGTACTTTTCTTGCAGGAGAAGGATTTTTGGGAGAAGCAGAGAAGCTAACGATAGGGTTTGCAACGTCCTATGGAAGATGGAAAGTGCACTGGAAAAAAAAGCTTAAAATGGAAAAATGACAGACTTACTTAGATGACTTTGGGTTGGAGCTTGTTTGTCCCCATGTAGTTATCCCAAGGCATTTGACTGACTTCTGTGCCACTTGACTCTGGGCTGCGCTTCCTCTCTTTGGATGGCCTCAGAATACTGGCATTAGCAAAACCTTCCGAATAACCACACAAAATAATAAGTGGGAAATTCGAATTGGTTGCATTAAATTATTCTTATTAAGCACTGACTTTTTTTTTTTTTAGCCAATGGTGATACCACTGATCTTGTACTAACTAGGGATGCTTGTGTTAAAACATGGCCCGCATGCGGCAGAGGATGGGGCTTCAGCAGCAGGATTTGCCGTCAGATTTCTTCCCTACCTTCTGCAGTAGAACAGAGATCACAAAACTATTTCCAGGGGGTGGGTTAGGAATTTGGGGTGGCTTAGGGACAGGTTTATTTATGATAGATGGAGCATAATGAGAATAGTCTGATACCCAGTCATCCTTTCTGTTTATTAAATTAAGTATTTTTATAGCTTTATCTATTGATGTAGACTAAGCTTTCAGTTTGAACAGCTGCCCTGAACTCTCTTTACAGTATCACTAACAATAAACATTGCTGCGGAAAACTCCATATTCCTCTGTTACATGCAAGTGGCATACAAGCTTGAATAAAAACGTGATTATAATACCATGATCACCAAAAGTCATTAAGTTACTTATTAAAAGTACCTGTCTTGTGCTGCTGCCATAAGCTTTTTCTTTAGCCGTTAGTGTGTCCATCCAATTACTGACCTTGTCGTGAAACAGAAATTTGTGCTGCTAAATATGGAATTTTAATGATAAATTTTGCTGGGTTTTGAGATTGATCTATAAAAGTTATATCCCTGTTCTTGCACTGTCTCCTTCCATCTCCCCGGAAAAGGTGAAGCCAAATATACTGGGCATGTCTAAAATGCATGAAGCAGAAATCTGACTTTGCTTTTATAAGGATGTTGGAATGATCACTGAGTCTGTTAGTACTCTGAGTAAAGTGTATCCTTGTATTAAAAATAGCAAAGATTTTAATGGAGATCAAATGGTGGACAAAATTTGTTTCTGCACTGAGTTGTGAAAATTTATTAATGCTGAGCAAGAATGCGAAACCTAAATAATTAGTTACTCGTGAATTCATTAAAGGTTTCACTAGGAATGCTTAGCTGGACACCCTGTGTTCAAAAATTATTCATATTTAAATGGTCAGAGATGCCTTTGCTGTTGCTTTAACTTCTTAACCTTGGAGGTATGACAGGAAGAGCACTGACACAGTTTACAGGTGAAATCCATCGATTATGTTAAGGTAAACAACCAGGGGGCTGCTGTGTTAACAGGGTCTGGGAGTCAGTAACAACGTGAGGACGAAAATACCATCTGCACCTGCGTGAAGTCCTGGGAGAAAGCAAAAGCCAGAGCAAATACCTGCAGTGCAAGAGGTGGAAGTTACTTATTCAAGTCTCTTCATATCACTACGGCAAACTTGCAAACTGCTTCTTCTGGAAAGGAAAAAGAACTTGGTGTAAAGATGCTGATGTTGGTGATCAGAGACAGGCAGTCAAATTCTTTCACCAAGCAGCCTTTTTCTTGTCTCTCTCCCCCAAAATCTGTCCTTTCTCACTTCTTCCCCAAGCCTACAATAATGGTCGTCATTAGCTCTGAATAGACACACGTTCTGTGCTGTCACTGCCACCACCACCAGCCACCCTACTGTGTGTTAGCACTTCAACAGTGATGGAAGCCTCTGGAAACAGAACATCAAAAGCATATGTGAACTGCTTTTTGCTTTAGAAGGGAAAGATTGGAGCAGAAAAGAAGAAGGAGGAAAAAAAAAAAAAGACATTAATTTTGTGATTAATATGCTGGTCTGCAGACATGGAGTCCAAAGTCCCTGCTTTGCCACAAGCATCCTTTGTGAATTTAATTTCAATTTCTCTGTCTCTGTTTCCTCACTTGTCTGCGAGGGATAATGGCACTTCTCCTTCTGATGCCAAGTACATTAGCAGTAAAATGTTTAACTTTGTGATGGGTTTGTAGGCAGCAATAGGTAGATAGATTACAGTATTTTTTTTTTTAAATTGCATTGGAAGAAAACAATCGTAGCCTTTCACTATACAGGACTGGAAGGAGTGATTTTTTTATTTCTTTTTCTTTTGAGTTTGTGCATGTGTTTCTGAATCCTACTAAATTGTTTGTCTAAGTATTCTGGACTGAATTTTACAAGTTAATTAGAGTGTCAGCATGCTCTAATACTATGTAATGGAGAATTAGTAACAATTAAGAACTGTTGTTCTTGTGCAGCAAGACACAACAAAAATTTCAATCAGACCCCAAAGCCAAGGTGCAGACTTGCTGTAAAGCGCAGAGAGCCTAGGGAGGCAATCCCTGAAACTCAATTCCTGGCTTTTCTTGGTACGGCACTTCCAAAAGCTGCTAGTACTTAGCGTTTGGCATACACATGTGTTTGGAGGAGGCTCTACTGCGCTCCGTGAATGCCTTTGCTGCTTCCAGATTATATTGCTAGCTAGGCTCTAGGGATGTCACCTTTAAAAGTGCTGGAAAACTGCACAGGGTGCATTTCACTTGCCATTAAATCTATTAATCTGCTCTCTAAAGGAAGGACCGTAATGGCTGTGCTCCCCGGCAGGCCCTGCCTGTTAATTATTTCCAGAGCTTACCGCTTTGGAGTTTGCTGCCCCGGTAGCCGCGCATCCGCCCGGCCACCTCCCGCCGTTCCAGGCTGTGCCGGTCAGAGGTGCTGCTCTTCGGCCGGGCTCAGCAGCCGGGGGCAACTGCCTCATCCAGCTCCCCAGGAGGACGGGCAATAGGAGAGACCCTGAAATCCTTGCGGACAAACTGGGGTTAATTAAAGATGTTCATGAAGCTGCCTACAGCAGCATGCCTACTGCCTACAAGTAATGGCAGACTGCCCAAAGTTGATTAGAAAAAGACAAAAGGGTACTATTACCTTCAGCTGGCACAGAATGAGTACTTACTCAGATGACAGAAGGAAGCTCTGCTGACAGACTCATTAAAATGAGTGCGTGTTTTGGGTTTGGGGTATTTTTTTTTGGGAGGCGGGGAGGGGAGGAGGGTGGTGTCTGCTTTGTTTTGTTTCATTTTTTTAACAGCATCACAGACTGGTTGAGGTTGGCAGGCACCTCTGGAGGTCATCTTGTCCAACCTCCTTGCACAAGCAGGGACACCTTGAGCAGGTTGCCCAGGACCATGCCCACGTGGCTTTTGAGTATCTCTAAGGCTGGAGACTCCAGAACCACCGTGGGCAGCCTGTGCCAGTTCTGGGTCACACTCCCAGTAAAAAAGTGTTTCCTGATGTTCAGAGGGAACCTCCTGTGTTTCAGTTTGTACCCACTGCCTCTGGTCTGGTCACTGGGCTCCACCGAAAAGAGCCGGGCTCCATCCTCTTTGTACTCTCCCTTTTCAGGTGTTTATATTAATTGATAAAACAGTCCCAGCTCTCTCAGCCTGTCCTCATAGCAGAGATGCTCCAGTCCCACAGTTGTCTTGGCAGCCGTTTGTTGGACCCCCTCCAGCACGGCCACGTGTCTGGTACTGGTGAGCGCAGAACTGGACCCAGCACTCCAGGTGTGGCCTCACCAGAGCTGAGGGGAAGAATCATCTCCCTCTCTTCTGGCATCCCATCCCTTCCCTTTTCCAGCCATATTGCTGTATTTCCCTCTTTGTACAGAAACGTATTCCCTGTGACGCTAAAATTTTGCTGTGTTTGGATTCCTAAAACGTGGCAAGCAAACCCAAACTGTGCCGAGGAGCAAGCAAACAGACGACAAAGCCAACAATCTGATGTCTCTGCATTTTTACAGCTGTAGTTCTGTTCAGAACCACGCTTGGGGCACATCGATCAAACCTCTTTTGTGAATTATATTCCTGAAAATTTACATTCTTTTNTGTGTTTCAGTTTGTACCCACTGCCTCTGGTCTGGTCACTGGGCTCCACCGAAAAGAGCCGGGCTCCATCCTCTTTGTACTCTCCCTTTTCAGGTGTTTATATTAATTGATAAAACAGTCCCAGCTCTCTCAGCCTGTCCTCATAGCAGAGATGCTCC
>VZTS01028678.1:0-24955 GCA_013400795.1 Pluvianellus socialis
GTGGGGTGGCTTAGCAATTTTAAAAAGCTTAGATTTAACATGCGCCCTTCATTAAGGGAGCTGTGTAATTAAGTTCAAAACCAACTACTACTGGAGAAGATAAGCCCGGCCACAATGTCTGCAAGCAGCCAGTCCCCAGAGCCACAACACAGTCCAGTTTATTCCTCTATAAACTTTGCATCCCCATCCCAAACACATCCAGGCTGAGTCCTCTTGCTCGCTTACCTCTTCAAACCTCCCCGGTTTTTGGGAATGTCCTGAATCAGCTTTTTGTGGTACTCCATCAGCAGCTCATGGAGACGATCCTCCTTCCTTTCGCTCTCGCCCACCGTTTTGGCCGTCAGCTCCAGCAGCTCGGTGCTGGTCTGGAAGAGCCTGCAGGCGTAGCAGGTGGATTTGGCAGTTTCCATCTTGTCTCCTGTCAGCACCCAAACCTTCATGCCGGCTGCGTGCAGAGCTTCGATCGTCTCTGCCGACTGCTCCTGCAGCCTACAAGCAGAAGCAACACGTCACTCCTCAGGCTGGCCCGCGCTTCCTAAGTACAGCCCTCATTCTGCAGGTAGGAAACACCAGCTCAAGAGAAGCGAGTTATCTTCCCCGTGCTGGAGAGACCACTGCCACAGGAATAAGGGTTGGAAGTCAGCAATCCCAAGTTTTCATGTGCAGCCAAAAAAAAACCCCCAAAAAAATTTAAAAAAAAAATCACTGCATTGTACTGTGAGACCTAAGAGCCATGAATAAGAATTTAATTTACACATGCGGTTGCTGTAACTGCACGCGAAACTGAATTTGTTTTGATGTGCAAATTAACGCTGCGTGCTTAATTCACCTCCTAGAAGCGTGAGTGCTTCTGCAGTTTCATTAATAAATCCTACTTCCTACTACACCAGCCAATTTTAGCAACTAGGGCACTGTGTAACGGGTGGGCCCACGGGGTAATTGACGTTGCCCTGGACACTTCCAGCATCCGCCAGGCTGCTCGGTTCCACCACGGCGAGTCAGGGCCACCACGGCACCACCAGGACGCAAGGTCAAGGAGAAACAGCAGGTACCACGGTGTCAGGGGTCACAGTCGCCTCTTTTTACCTGTCTTCTACCGCAGTAGCCCCAATCAAGTGCATGTCTGCTTCTGTGTCTTCAAAAACCTTTGCCATCTTCTCCTCCCTGTCCTGCAGAGCCATCTTAGCTTCATTAAGCTGCCTGTCAATTTTGTCGTACTCCTTTTGAGTTAGTTCTTTGAATGCCACACACAGCGTTCGGTAGCCATCCTGGTGGGGAAAGAGAATAAAGTGGGCCAGTGCCCTAAAAGCAGATTTTCTGCAGCTCCTCACTTTAGGGTTAGTGCTTTTCTCTGCCATCAGTGCTTTCTGTCAGTACCGACCCTAGCGACAATTTATTGGCATGAGTCAAAAGACCAATTTCTCTGTGTTTACACAGTAACTCCTCTCCATCAGAGTAAGCACATTTATGCTTATTATGTGTGTGTAATACAACAGAGAGAAACTAAGAGAAGGACCAGAGCGGAGACTGGGCAACCAACAGAAACAGCGGGGACTGGGTGTCCCCACGACTGGGACCAGAGAAAACAGCCTGCTGTTGTTATTCCTATTTTTAGCCTGCTTGGGAGATGCTTGGACCCAACTGTGATGGAGACCATGTAAGTATACAAAGAGTCCCATAAAAGTGGAAGCCAAAGAAACAGAAAAGGAAAGAAGCCTGGCTTCAAAACAATGTGAAGTGACACTCAGGTTTTCAACACTTCCCTCCAGAGCAAGGCCACATCCCTATTTTTGGAATAAGGCTTTCCCGACCCCAGGAGCCAGCCAAATTCCAGCCACGTGCTCACCATAGCATTGCGGTCCACGTGGACTTTCGTCTGTTGGATTTCTTCTTGCTGCACCCTCGGAAAAATAGAGGAGTCTGCGCCTTTACAGAAGAGAAGCAACTTTCCTAAAAGCAAATTATAAATAGTTTATAGCATTCACAAGCTGTAGAAAGACTTAATGGTCCTAACAGCCAGCAAATGATGCAGAGGGAGGAAATGAGGCCCATCTGCCTACCAAAAGCAGCCTCACAATAAGCTGTGCAAGACCTTGTTTGACCTCGGTCTGGGATACGGGGTGTTGCTACCTGCCTCTGAGCAAAGCTTTCTGCAACA
This sequence comes from Pluvianellus socialis, assembly GCA_013400795.1. Lineage (NCBI taxonomy): Eukaryota > Metazoa > Chordata > Aves > Charadriiformes > Charadriidae > Pluvianellus > Pluvianellus socialis. Next base: position 2,159 of record VZTS01028678.1, read on the forward strand.
GGCTGGACAAAGCAGTTTATTTTTTTTCCTATTTAGAAGCCTTGGCAACCTTTTCAGGGAGGGCAAAACCAGCATCCCATACCTTCCGGGACTGACATTTGAGAAGGATGGTGATCTCTGTATTTTTACCTACTGTCCCCACAAAAACCCATCCTGCTCAGAGAAGGTCTCACATCCCCGCCCTGTCCCACACTTCACCTCCAGGCTGGAACAAGGCAAGCAAGGAGCTCTCCATGGGTCACTGTCCCCATTCCTGTCCCCTCCTCTTATCTGCTCCTGGTCCCCAACAGCTGCTATGGGGAAAATTAACTCTAGCCCGACCAGACCCAGTACAGAATTTAATTAGACCAGCTTAGAAAACCTAGCAGCTTAGCCTCTCTGGGTCACAGGAATAAAGAGGATGCATTTTATTATTTGTGCACATGTATATGGGAGTCCAGAAATGCATTTTAACTGTACCCGTGGTGGTTCTCACAATGACACTCATACGGCGACGGACAGGATCGAAGTTCAACACATGGAGAAGTTGGTACCTTTAAAAAAAAAGATCTTAGACTCAGTACAAGAAAAATAACTATTTAAGACAGAAAATCACTAACAATGAGCTGCAGAAACCAATACACCCTACAAGTGGCAGCACCCACTGGGCAATGTACTTTCTCCAGCTACCGCACCAGAAAAAAAGAGTTAAAAAACCAAAATCCAGTGGTGCTTTGAGCACGGGGCTGAGGGTGTGGGTGCACACCCAAGAGCACCCACCAGACAGCAAAGCTTTGGGTTACTGCCTACGGCTGGGCTCCATCCACCCACTGCCCACTGGTGCACCAAGCCCCCAGGCTGGGCAGCAGCTCCGCAGGCAGCGACACCGGCTCCGGCATCCAAATAAGAATTTTCCCCATTCGGGGAGTAAGAAGTGGCACTGGCTTGTGAAGGCAAGTTCTCAGGGAGCACTGGGATTAGGTCAGTGATTCTCACAGCTGTAAGCACAGGGTGAAAGCTAATTACTGTGAGGCTCAGCCCCTGTCTGTAGGGTCTGCAACCACCCCATGAATCCCAGGAGCCATCTGCAAAGCCGGGTACGGACAATGGATACAAGCAAGGGACTGCAGGCACTTAAGGGACCGGAATTTAGACGTCACAGATGTTTGCGGGCAAGCCTTCCAGCCTGCACCTCGCTGTGCCGCGCCTTCCAAAAGGACGGGAGTTTTTGGAGAGGTCAGCGTGGTCTGAGAGCCCCGGTGGAACAGGTTTGACCTTGACCAAACTCAATGAAGCTGGGTGGGAGCCGGTGCAGCCCCGATCCTCGGCAGACCCTGCACCACTCACATTTCAGTTTCATTCTTTTGGTTCCGTATTTTCATGAAATTGTTTTCAAGTCCTAGAAAAGTGAAACCATACCTGTCAATAAACAAAAGGACAGAACAACATTGAAAAGACCCATTGGCACATGTTATACATTAACAATTTTCTCATTTCACCCTCTGTACTGCAGAGGAGAGCAAAGAAGTTAGCGAGCCCGAGCTAAAAAGCTCGGCTGGATGTTTGCTTGCTCCATGCAGAGCCAGCTATGATGTTCTGGCACCACTTCCATGACCTGGAGAGCTCAGCACCACAGCGCACAGATGCCAAGAGCCTCTGGACACGGTCCCCTGGGTCTCCGGCAGATTTACAAGCCATGAGCAAGTATATACGGCTGCAACAGCCTCCATTGCAAACCTAGAGGCTGGCAATAGCATAGAATCATGGAATCGTTTGGGTTGGAGGGGATCTTAAAGATCATCTCATTCCAACCCCCCTGCCCTGAGCAGGGACACCCTCCACCAGATCAGATTTCCCAAAGCCCCGTTCAACCTGGCCTTGAGCATGATTTAAATGTGGGTTTAATAAAGGTAACCCATCCTATTATTCCCTGAGAAGCTGCTCAGGGAAGACCCTTTGCAGAGCACCCCTTTTATGGAGAGCTCATTTGAACTCAGGTCTACGGGTCAGGCCCAGCGTTGGTATCACAACGCGCTTCCCAGAGGGAGCTGCAGTCTTGACCAGGTAAAGGGGTCTATCACCTCCAGATAACCCCCACCTCCCTCCCACCAGACAAAGGGGAATTAAAGAAACCAACATCTTCATATTCTTACTTTTCTGCGCCCTTCACCAAAGCAATTTCGTCTGGGGAAGAGGAGATATAGGTGTATTTGTGTCCTGGATGTCCTATCAGCCCATCCACCTGGTCTGCCTCCTTGATCTGCACGGTGTGGCACAGGCAGAGGGCTCGCAGGAACAGCTCCTCCCGGCTCTGGGAGGAGTGAGGGAAGGCTCATTACCAGTGTAATGCCGTGCACCGAGCCCACCTCCCAGCACGTGGTCGTGATTTTTGTATACGCATATTTCAAACCAAAAAAACCCAACACCCCCTCCCCAGCTTCTGCTGTATTTACCCAGCCAACAGCTGACCAGGAAACGTAACAGTCATCAACACTCAGGTTTCTTACCTTTTCTGCTTTGCCGTAATATTTTAGGGGTCCATCGGTCTGAGAGAAGCCGTCCACCTCCGAAATGCAGTCTTTGTACTTGTGCCCGTCTATGCAGCACTCGATGAACTCCATGCTATTCTCCGTCAGGGTCCCGGTTTTGTCCGTGAAGACGTACTCCACCTAGAAGCAAGCAGGCAGGCTGCTGCGCTGCACCCCCAGCCCCACATGCCAGGGAAGGAGCCCCCCCAAAACCAGAGAGCCTGAGGCACTTTAGTGCACCTACACCAACGCTGCTATCCTAACCTGGGCCCCCAAAAAGACGCAGGTGCCCCAGGGGAGTTACACCACTGTGTAGTTTTACTCCTTCACTCCTCAGAGCAGCTCCTTTGTTTTTCAGCCCATTTCCAGACCCTTCCCCATTTCCAGACTCTTCACAGAATCCCCAGGGTTGGAAGGGGCCTCTGGAGATCATCTGGACCAACCCCCTGCCAGAGCAGGTCCACCTACAGCAGGTGGCACAGGATGGTGTCCAGGCAGGTTGGGAATGGCTCCAGAGTCAGACACTCCACCACCTCTCTGGGCAGCCTGTGCCAGGGCTCTGCCACCCTCCAAGGAAAGAAGTTCCTCCTCATGTTCAGACTGAACTTCCTATGGTCAAGTTCGTGCCCGTTCCCTCTTGTCCTGTCACTGGGCACTACTGAAAAAAGCCTGGCCCCCTCCTCCCAGCACCCTCCCTTTAAGTATTAACCAGCATTGATGAGATCCCCCCTCAGGCTGCTCTTCTCCAGGCTAAAAACACCCAACTCCCTTAGCCTTTCTTCAGAAGAAAAGGACATCTTCGTGACCCTTTGCTGTCCCCTCTCCAGCAGTTTCCCATCTTTCTTGAACTGGGGAGCCCAGCACTGGACACAGGACTCCAGCTGCCCCTCCCCAGGGCAGAGCAGAGGGGGAGGATGACCCCCCTCCACCGCTGACCACACTCTGCTTGATGCCCCCCAGGGTGCCATTGGCCATCTTGGCCACCAGGGCACATTGCTGGCTCGTGGGCATCCTGTTGGCCACCGGGATTCCCAGGTCCCTTTCCACAGAGCTGCATTTCCCCCTCATCCTCTTTATTGGGTCCTTTGCACTTATATAGCTGCTGTGGCAGCTCTGCTGCCGCCTTTGGGGGATTTTCACCTTGGTGCTGCATTTAAATTAGGTAATTGCTACTCAAAATATTTATTTTTTTTTTTAAAGCAAACTAAAAAGCAGGAGCACGCCCTGCACTCAGTCTCCCGTGGCACAGATGAGAAAGGGGAGCCTGAGCCATCTCCTTGCCCCAGCAAAGCCAGCAGCCGCATGGCTGCGTGCGCGGTGCATGCCCAGAGACACGACTGGGCAGACATGTTCGTTAATCCCCAAAGAGAGAGAGGATTTTTAATTTTTAATTGAAGCAGTGAAAGCAAACCACCCTGACACGCAGAGCGCTGCGCCTGATATTCCCCAATATGGAAACAATTGGCATGACCCAATTCCTGCTCTTTCATTCACTATTTATATCCTTATCCGTTTCACAGAGCGAGTAGAATCACATTAAATGGAAAGTGCCACCAAAGCAGCTGAAGCTCTGCCCTGAGGGGACCGTGAGGGACTGCCACAACAAGGCTTCCTATCAGGGAGGACATTTGCATCCCCATTTTCCTCCCAGCAGATGCAAACAGAGCACGTCCTGACCTGCCCGAGCTCCTCATTCAGATCCGAGGTGTTCACCAACGCTCCCTCTTTTATCTCCTCGTCGTACATCTCCTTGTCCCAAGAGATGAAGAAGGAGCCCAAGAACTTCTGCATCTCTACTGTAACGTACATGGAGACCGGGATAATAAAATTGAAGAGAACCATAAACGACAAGAAGTCCGTGAACATCCGCAAGACCTGCCACGGGAAGAGGAGAAGAAGATGCAGTCTGTGCCTGTCAGGCAGAGCTCGGGGGCAGTTTACCGCAACACCTCTGGGGTTTTACACAGCTTTTCTTCTAAGGTGAAATTGAAAAAAAAAAACCCAACCTGAAAATGCATACAGCTAAGACACAGGGCCAATTTCTATTAATGCAGAAAAATCTCACTGTCTTCTGCAGATCTACAAGAGTAGATCTCACTGTTTCACAGCGACCAAAACCATGTTTTATTCAAGTATACTCCTCTTAAGAATACACCATTACGGCCCCATTCTGACCTCAAGAAACTGGAAACAAGGAGCAATTGGCTCCAGACCAGTCAAGCTATGGCAAAGGTACAACTAATGCCGGGACATCCCTGTAAATCCCACTCAATAATCCATCAAATAACCAATTTCTACACCCTCACTCTTTCAGGCTTGACCGCCTGCCTCTCGGCAAGTTCCACGAGCCGGCAGACGTGGCCTCAATCTAAGTTCACCTACTCAAAGCTGAAAGGCAGCGCTGGTTCAGATACAGATCCAGGTTAAATCGGCTGCTGCATTTCTAGAATGGGTTGTATTTATTTATGCTTTGCCCCGCTCTGCGCAAGCATCGCCGTGCACAAGGATGAGAGAGGCAGGAAAAAAAGGCAAACAGCAAGAGAGCCCGAAGGAAATGGCGGCACTGCCAGCAAGCAGACAGGACTCGCAGGGCTGGCAGCAGACACTATCAGATTAAATAAAACCGTCAGAATAAATAAAGCTGGAGGAGGTGCTGAGATACAAATCCACTTACCTTGAACGTCTCTCTCTCTTTTTTAGTCTTTTCATTGTACCAAGGCTCGTCGTTAAACGGATTACTCTGCCAGACGTATTTCAGAGTTGTGCACACAGTAGCCTTGCTCAACAGGATGCACAAATACACTATCAAGAAAGCGTTGATAGATCTGAAAAACAGGTTTCTTCTTAAAATTCTTGCAGCTCTTTTTACACAGAAAATCATGCAAATAAGCAGGAACAAGACTTTCCTACTTTTTAAGAAGGAAATTACAGACCAACTGCTTTGGACAGTGCTGATATCCAGGGTCAGTTCATATATTTTAACATTTTTTAATTTTGTTTTTAAGTAAAAAAAGCTACCAAGTGATGTAGCTTCTTTAAAGATATGTTTAATCAAAAAATACAAATTTTCTATTTAATCAGAGAGCATCTGAAACAAAAGGCAGCAGATTAAGGGATTATTTCTGCACAAATCATCCATGAGAAGAAAAACCCAGCAGCCGCTACTGATTTTTGCCGACTATAAATACTCACTTTTCTACAGCAGACCGTTTTTGAGATTTCCCTTGGTAGTTCAAAGCCATTTTCGTTTCCATTCCGGTATAGACTGCAACTCCTACAGGGTATTAAAGCAGGGCTCATGAGGGACTGGCAGCCCAGCAGGGACCCAGCCTGCACTTAGCCATAAGGGGCATCGGTGTTTACATGGAACTCGAATCCCAATTAGAGAGAGAGGCATTATTAATTACCCAAGGACTCTTCAACTACAGAAACCTCCGAGGTTGCTAAGTAATGGAAGTACACAGATCCCAGAGTGCTGAGCCGGAGCCTATGGATCACGTTATCGTCAGAAAAAACATCAATTTTCACAAGCACCGTCACCCTCCATCACTAGTGGCTGGGACCGGGAGGCTAGCACGCGTTTTCCACAGAGGATTTGGGAACAACTCCCTGCTTTTCATATCCCGGGCAAAAAGAAAAGCTTGCTCAGGTGTACGAACATGACCTGCACAGCCTGGCAGCACTGCAGATATAAGCCTTATCTCCTAATTTCACCCTGGCAGCTTCGCAATCAGCTTGCACACCGACTGCAACTGTAGAGCCCAGGCAGACGGGCTGTAGAGAAGTATTTCCCCCCCTCTAAACTTAGTGATGAACATCCACATTTGTCATTATTTATCAAAACTATTTACATTAAAAAATAAATACAAATATAGATAAATAATAATTATTAATAATAAATATAAATAAATATAAATAATAAATAAATATAAATAAATAATATGCAATAATAAATAATAAAAACTGTTCACCATAAATCTTCTTGGTGTTTTTGAGGGTAGCACCTTTCAGCAACAGGTTTTCAGGACCCAAAGACCTAAACGTAGAAGAAGTTATAACATATATATATATATAACGCTACATCACTCAAAGAACATTCCAAGGGCTTTATAATTTAGAGACCCAGAGACAGACCATGAAGCTAAACAGATGTTCTTAAATCTGATTACTTGATTCGTATGTTAAATTGGGCGTTGCTTGAATTTGTTTTTCTCTTTACGTACTTATATTTCCATTTTATCTCACACGGACTATTTTTGGTGCTCAAAGTTGCGAATTTAATGGGGGATTATCAGTAAGGCTTTTGAGGAATAAGTGCAAAATGTTCAGATCTAGCATGTTCTAGTACTTACATAAAAAAACTTATTTTAAAAGCATTGAAAACCTGTCCATTCCAGCTGTCAGTCAGTAGCACCACCAAAGCCAGTGGCTTATTTTGCTCCCATTAGCGTTTTTATTTCTCTTTAAAACCCGCACCCCGTCACCTTCTGCTGCTTCCAAGGTCCAGATAGATCCACCACAGCACCAATCACAGTTGGCACCGCTTCAGCAACCACCATCTAGTTTTCATGACTTATGAACCTTATTTGCTTACTTTTTCCCCAAAACAGTCTGATTGATGCTTAAGTTTCTGCTCTCCCTCAAAACCCAGTATTTTGCAGTTGCCTGGTAAATTTGCTCCCCGTCAGCAGGGGATGTTACTGGGTGGTCCTACACTGCTCCCCAAGAGGGGCCCAAACGACTCACAGGACAGCAGAAGGGAGTACATGGGGAGGTTAACCACAGGCCTTCCTTGAAATGACATATTTGGGAGAGTTAAAGAAAAACAAACATTCCCTAATGAACATAGAACCATAGAATGGTTTGGGATGGAAGGGACCTTAAAGATTATCCAGTTCCAACCCCCTGCCCTGTGCAGGGACACCTCCCACTGGACCAGGTTGCTCCAAGCCCTGTCCAACCTGGCCTTGAAACTCCAGGGATGGGGTATCCATGACTTCTCTGGGCAACCTGCGCCAGCACCTCACCACCCTCAGAGGGAAAAATTTCTTCCTGAGATTTAATCTAAATCTCCCCTCTCAGTTTAAAACTGAATGATGGCAGCAGGAGTTCAGATCCTTGAAATCTGATGTAGACGCCCAAGTTCTTTGAGGAAGGCCAGTAAGATGGCTGCAAGACCAACCTGGCTATGGGCTCTTGGTTGCTTCTGTAGATGATAATTCTTCCAACAAATCTGCAGTAGAAATATGAGAAACTTGTATTACAAACACATCATAAAGAGCTACTACTTTAAAGCATACTTTAAAGAGTCATTGACAGGAGATGGAAGTAAACACGTAAAGCACGTTTGAGTTTCATGCTTCAGAGCGATGGCTGCGCTCAAGGCAGGAAGAAGCCACACACCTCCCATGGCTGAGGGGACCTACCCGCTGCCACCCATCAGCAGAGCAGCAGTGCCTGACCATGCCGACGCACCCCAGCACGTCCCCGTTACCGCGCGCCACACGCCCCAGCAAACCTCCTCCAAGGGGTTTCACCACAACAACCCTTTACTGATCCAGGTCGTTCAGGCCAATGCCTTTTCCCTTGGGAGGCAGAGTGGCCCGGGGAATAGGCAGACGGACCGTGGCTACTGCTGAGCTGACACAAACCAGCTTATTCCACCACGACGAGGGTTGCGCTGGGGAGGTTTGGCTGCAAAGAAACCCAGTCCCGAAGCAGCGCAGCACCGACTTTGCCATCCTCATGTGGAAGAAGCCCGGCAGTTTATCGCTGCCTCGAGAAACCTTTTGGTCTCTGATTAAATAAAAAATTAAAATAAATCTCTTTGCTTTGCTGGACTGTAACTTGTTAGATCCCCCAACTGGCAGTGCTCAGGTGTCCACAGGGAGATGACGCTAGGCAGGAACAGGGCAGGACGGACAGACTCACTTGTAGAGGTCCGGCTGCGGCTGTTCGCACTCGATCGTGGCGGTGAGGGCGTCGATGGCTTCGTCCGTACAGAGCACGGTGGTGTCCCGCACCGCGTAGTGAGTCTGGGCAGAGAAGCAGCGTCACTATGAGCCCATGTTTCGCCCTGTTTCTTACCATGCCGCCGCGCAAAGGCTTGTCAGCACCAGCAGCTCCCCCCAGCCCTTGCCCCCCTCCCACAAAGCAGCCGGAGCATCTCTCAGCGACAGACTGGAGTCAACGAGCTCAAGAGAAACGGTAGCAGGAGGGAGCTGCTGGGTATCCATCCCTTCAGCAAGAGGTGTAGCAGCAGCAGAGCATCTCTGCTTTGCCCCCAGGGACCTTCTGCCACTCCAGCCAGGGTAGGGGGGGAAGCTGCGGGTGCCCCCGGAAGCAAAGGGGCTCCCGGGGACCGCCCACCCGCCCGCTCCTGAAGGTAATTAGGCACCAGCTCCAGCGCCCGGGGATCAGGCAGAGCACTGGCAGACTCCACGCTATTTTTAGCAGCTGCCGCTGCAAAGGTTCATCTCTCACAATTAACTGGAAAGCCCACGAAGGATCCGCTCGCTGCCTTCCAGGCTCTATTTATAGGAGCTACTCAGAGCTCCAAGTCACAGCGGGCTGCACAGCAGGCTGCCTTAATCCATCTTCATAAACAAATTCATTAAAAAGCTTCCTCCGCTCCTTACGTTCTCACTCCCCTCCTTGCGCATCCCGGGAAGGACCGTTACATTACACACGTCGTAGTCACGACATTATAAATGCCCACCTTCCTGCCGTTTTGGTAACCTGCCTGGTTTTTCATATTAAAAGCAGACACACAAACACACATGTACCTCTGGTATAAATCACCACCTCTGTGAAACACAACTCAAAACCATCCCTGCGGTGCCCAGTACCCAACCCAACCCTCGTGCCGGGTTTTGCATCCGCCGCTCCCATCACCATGGACACTGTGCAATTACTGAATGTTACTTCAAAGCCACCTCCTAATCAATTCCACGATCTTTACAGCCTCAGTCCCTTCGCGTATTTAGAAAACACATGTTCTCTTAGATAACGTATGACCAAAGATCCGCGCTTCGGAGACACAGCCCTAACAAAAACCCTTTTCTGGTTCTGCTCTGGTTTCATTTGATCAGGCGCCTTTTCCCATACCTCGACCTGACATGCCCCAAACACCAGGAAAATCCCTACCAGGTAGGCAGCAGATATGGGTGCAGACGAGGTCTTCTGCACACCTGGGTGTGCTTCCCTCACCCTCACTTGGCAGCAAAGCCTGGTTCCTAATGTTAGACCTATTTCCCCCAAACGGCACTTGCTTTTCTATTCCTCCCTTCCCCTTCAAGCTCATCTTCATCTTGTCAAGAAACAGGAGACAGCTCCCAGTCACCTACAGGAATCCACAAATGAGGCAAAAAACACCCCGGCGCTCGATATAGAAACACAGCACTCCACTTGCAGGCTCAAAAGCTGGTAACGGCCAAGGCTCTGCAAAAGTTATGTGAAGTCACACATATAATACACCTGACACAAATAAGCAATTGCCTGTTTAATACAGTTATCTATTTTTAGCCTCAAGCCACTCCAAAGCTCCACTCCTCTTCCCTAGTGGAACCAGTACAATGCACCAGCACCGCATCAGCTTCTACACAAGATTTCCAGTTGCGATTAACAGCCGTCCATGAAGAGATGAGCCACAGACCCCACACAATCCATATCAGCTCGACAATGGTATTCCCACTGACTTCAGAGCATGCTGGAACAAAACGCATAATTTTAAAGCATCTTCCACTCTTACTACTGCAGTTGCTAGTTATCTCTATAAATATTTATCAAACACAAGAACAACCATATTTTCATGTCTTCTAAGTTTTTTGTTGTCGTTCCTGCTTCTCTCCTGAGTTTAGAGAGAAAAGGGTGAATAAAGGAAGATAATAAACTCTAGAGGAGACTCATCCGGAGCAAGGCCAGTATTGAATTTCACTGCTTGATTCAGGGAAGGAGAGGGGGTGGGGGACCCAACCCAGAAGCCATGTTTTTCTCACATGGGTGAAAAATTCCCCAAATGAATCTAGACATACTGCCTCAAAAAGTCCCCAATCTCACTGGAAAAGCCCGGTTAACTAACACACACTGGCAGGTAGCGGGAAGGGAGCTGCAGGCACTGCTTTACCGACGCACCAGACCTCCGGAGGAGCAGGGAAGCACTAACCATGATGGACAATAAGGCAGGGAAGCCATATCGATAAATATCAATCAATAGAATTTGGGGCAGCACCAGCAGAAATGGATGTTGGGAGCCAAAACAGTAAATAAACAATCCCCAGGGGGTTTCGGTGCTGACGCACTGGGAATGGGAGGAGGGAAGAGCCATAAATGCAGCCACAGGGATAGAATCATAGAATCACTTGGGTTGGAAGAGACCTTCAAGATCATCGAGTTCAACCATAAACCTACACTGCCAAAACCACCTCTAACCTCTAACCCTCAGCACCACGTCCACCCGTCTTTTAAATACCTCCAGGGACGGCGATTCCACCACCTCCCTGGGCAGCCTGTTCCAATGCCTGATAACCCTTTCCGTAAAGAAGTTTTTCCTAATATCCAACCTAAACCTCCCCTGGCACAACCTGAGGCCATTTCCTCTTGTCCTATTGCTTGTTACTTGGGAGAAGAGATTGACCCCCACCTCGCTCTAACCTCCTTTCAGGCAGTTGTAGAGGGTGATAAGGTCTCCCCTCAACCTTTTCTTCTGTGTAAAAGCATCCTCCAAATTAAATGCACATCCCGCTCCATGCAAGCACCGGCTTCCGCGGCAGCTCCGGGCACCCCTGAGCACCGGCTTCCCCAATGCCGCCCCGTCCATCCCTGTTCACCTTGAAATTGGACTCTCCATCGAGGCTTGCTGTAGTGACATAACAGGTCCCGTCAACGCTGCTTGAGGCCAAAAATATCAAGTCACAGGGGAAGGTCTCATCTGCTTTCACTTCTATTATGTCTCCAACCTGGAAGAAAGGAAGCGTTCACGTGAAAAGCCCTCTTGGTTGTTATTAGGTGGTCAGGGACTTCGCTGCTCTCAAAGCCTCAGAGAAATCCCCTTGGCTAACAGGGAAATGAGGGTTCAAGGGGCACGTGGTGTCCACCGCCCCAGGGGTCGATCCAGCCCAGCACCGACTCAGAGCACCCACACAGCACAGTTAGTATTTGTTCCTCCACTAAATCTCAACGGAGCAAAAGACTCTGTACTTGTCTGAAGTGCAGGGTGATAAATTAACGTCAAAGCTAGTGTACTTTACTGGTGTCCTTGGGAGAGTTGGAAATAGAAGAGGACTGCCTGTCCCAGAGAAGTGCAAAACGCTGACAGATCTGTCACTTGTCAGCCCCGATACAGCTTTTGCAAGACAGCTTTTCAAAAGCCATCAAACAAAGGCAGCTTCAACTTCACCGGGAACGGCTCTGGGAGCATCTCGTCTGAAAGCGAGCTGCCGGGGCGGCTCTCACCGCAGCGCATCCCTTCTCCCCTGGACTCACCACACGCCCTCCCCGGTCCCACCAGCCTCAGTGAGAACCACACGCGAGTCCTCTGTTAACAGTTACCTTGATTTTTTCACTCTCTTTCTGCACTTGCTTTGCATTTTCGACAATGAAGACATTGCTTTTGTTCACCTCGTTGTCAGCTCTGTGCCTCAGCCAGTCCTCGTACCCCTAAGGCACACAAATACAGGCAACACAAACTCGTAACGAAGCAAGTGAACTAATGGGAGAGGATGAGCGGGGACAGAGAGGGAGAAATAGAAAAAAAGGAATAAATTAAGAAGTCCTCAGACCTCCTTCATGCCTGACAAAACAACAACCAGACTGAATCAGTTTATTTAAAAAAAACTTCATATGCATATTTGACAGATTCAGAGCAAACTAAAATAACACACAAAAATAATCTATATGCAGCGCATGCAACGAGCAGCTAAATTACTGTAACATGTTTCTATTATTCTCAGCTTTGGCAAGAACAGGCTGATAATATGAATAATACACTTAGCACCCTGCGAATCTTTCCTATGGTAACGCAGGACAAGACTCTTCCTCTTCGGTCCCCACTGAAAGGATAAAACATTCAGATTTGAAGCAGATGGATTTTTACTCTAGCTCTCCCTTTCTGACCCCCGCAGAAGAAACTTCTTTTATTATTCAGTCCTTCTGTAAGGGAAATTTTAAGCGGCACATGTGCGTACACTGGGAGGAAACGGGGCTTTTAACACCACAAGAAGAGGAGTGTACGTATTTTCGTGACTAGCTGAGTGCTTGAACAGAACCTGTCCTTTCCATTTCCCAAGACGGGAGCAGAGCAGGGGCTATATTTGGAGCACGTCTCTGCATCCTGCAGAGGCTCGGAGAGCATTTCTAAAAAGAGAAGAAAATTCAAGTAAAGCCAGAGCTACGGCGGTAACCTTTACTGACCCTCACAGCTTGCTTACATAGTGAGATGTTTTACATTGCCAAAACGAGACCAATAACCACACTCGACACCCAGCCGCTCTCGAAAAGCACCAGTCCACGTGTCTGGCCTTCTGAGAAGGGTTCACCAAACCCACCAGCCCTTTCTGGTGACTTCCCAGTCTATTCAAATACGTGCTCATCATCTTCTCTACCACACGTCTCACAGAGCATTGCCCTCTCCCCATGCTGACACTTGTACCTGTTTGATAGCTGTGACCGTGATGACAAAGAAGAGCGGGAGGCCACTAGTCACCGGGCTGGTCGGGGTGTCCACTATCACCTGCAGAGAGAAAAAAAATGTACTGCTGACAACTAGTTTTCAGGCAGCAAAAGAAACAAAACCACTGGTAACAGTGGAAGAAGGATGCTCATCCCACCGGGGGTAAGTCACAGCCCACCAGAGGAAGGACACAAGGACAGGGCACACAAGGACAGCCACAGATGTCCCCAGGAGTGGTCTCCTCCATCTCAAGGAGCCTACAATACCTCCTTTGGAAGATGATGGGATGCCCTCAGATGGGAAAACCCTATCAGAAGTAGCTTAAAACCTACGTTTGACCCCGCTCTAGTGGGAAACAAAAGCCTGGCTGCACGGGCTGCCGGAGATGGGCTACACAAACACAACTACTCAAAGAGCAGATGCCAACAAGCCTGCTCCCACCACGGGGCGTGCTGGAGAGGACCGAGGCAGGGAAGGAGATGGGGCAAAGGCAACAGCAACGCAAGAAGTGAAAAACACCCTCACAGGTGGACCGTTTCTGCCCCTTGGCAGTGAAGATGGGGCATATCTGAACCCTAAAACACAGCCGGTTATGAGGGGGAGGACATCACCAGTCATCCTGAACCACTGACAGAGGTTAAAAGAAGCATGCACCAGCCCAAATTACCTAGGAAATATATGGCATAATAGAATAGAAATATTTAAGCAAAATGTAAATCCCCATTTTGCCTTTAAGCTCTGAAATTTGGAGTTAAGGGCATGAGTTTAACACAGTGTACAGATGAGGGCCTTGGGATGGAGAGCTGGATTCTTCCCGAGCTCAGTGTGGGGCTCACACCGTGCCTCCAGCCAGTGCCGCTCCAAAGACCAAGCACCTTCATCCTCCACCAAACCTTCGGGCTGCAGGAAACCCCTGTTTCTTCTGACTGTATCATGACCTGGACCGAAGGGGAAGAACAGCAGAGCAGGTTTGGAACCAGGAGGGAATAACGCAAGAGGAGGACAAACTGCACCCTTGTCCCACCTTACAAAACCAGGGCACGCAAAATTGGCCGTTTTTTCCCTTTGTCCCCAGAGACGATGGGAGCACGGGAGGCAGATGGCAAGGGCTGTGACAAAAGGGATGGGGAAGCTCAGCAGAAAGGCTTTGTGTCCCCACAAAGGGACTTTGTCTCCCTGCCCTTGTTCAGCACACTCGCAAACAGCAGCATCTGTATATTTATTGTTTTAGGCTGCCTGTTAAAAGCCGTGTTAAGGACAGGACGGCTCTTATCAGCTGGCAGGAAGCTACATGAACACTTTCAACTCTATGAAGTGCCACATACTGCAATTTTACCCTGCGCTATTGGATCCAAAGACAGAAGAGCCAGAAGATATTGAAGAGGAAGACATACGCTGCAAGAAGCAGCCAGGAAAGTGGTGTAGGAGTTAGGCAGCATGAGAGTAAACCAAGATAAACACAACAGATGTTTCCAGGAACACAAAGCCCTGGCTCACTCAAATGGGTGTAAAATGTTTACAAAGTCTGGTAGAAACCAGACTTTGGAGGAAGCACCTCGAGCGAGGACGGTGCCAAGTGCCCCATGGACACATCGCGCACAGCACGTGTGATGGCCACTCACCGGCATGGCATCACGGACATTCAGGCCAGTCAGCCAAAAGTTATCCTGCAAAAACAGGACAGATCTTGGGAATACAAGAGGAACTTCGGCTTTTAGCTGCGAAGGGCAAGGCAGAGGACTTCCTGCTGCCCAGCAGGAGAGTTTTCTGCGCCAGACAAGATGCAGTTGCATGTATTTGTTTAAACAAACGATAACGATTTCTGTCCATGCAAATGCAGCATTATAGATGTATGAACACAAATATTTGATGAAGCCCCCAGAGTAACTCATTTGGGTATTCAGAGACTGCACTCCCTGCACCTCCCGTGGCTGGATACTGCTCTTCTCCTTCGAAGCTGGTGGAAAGCCAAGGGACACATGAGCAACGAGCCATAACATCAAAGGCAGACTCCTCTGAAGCTATTTTTGAGCTGTTTCAGGACTTCAACAGCATAATTTGGATCCACTTAAAAGTGACAAAATCCTCCTGTTTGTTAGTAGTTTCTTCCTAACACAATGTTTAGGAGACTGGAGACCACAGCTCAGAATTCATCTCCATCAATCGAAAGGGACATTTTTCATTCCTGACACCTCCTAAATTAGCTTACTGCCATCAGCTTGGTCTGTCTACAAACACACTGGGACTACTCTTACTCCAGGCCAGCCATTTCCACCAGGAGTTTACTCGCAGTTTCCTTTGAGTCTTGCAAAGAAACAGCTCCTGTTTCTAATGGCGGGTTTATGTTTAATGCATGTATTTTCTCTTCCACTCCATAAAACAAGATCTGAATTTGGAGTCACAGAATAATAGACATTTGATGAAGGGTTTCAGCAGCAAGTAGAGCAGATGCACCAGGCAATTCCCCAACGCCGTGACACTTTGATCTGAGTGCAGCGCATAGTGCAATTCTATTAATTTAACGTAATTTAAAGATAAGCACCAACATTTAAACTATAGATGCCATTTATCAAGGAGTAACCCTGGATATTTTAAATGAATGGAGTGGCCCTGAGTGCTTTTTTTAAGGCAAGTGACTTCTCCAGAACAAGGAGCGCCCAAGGGCAGTCGGTTACTCTGCAGGACAGCAAGTGAATTAGCGCTGTCAGCCCGGGTTTTGTTTGCTCGGGTTCGTTTTTTCTGTAATATAGTTATCAGGGTTGCTTCCTTATTTTAGAGGTAATCACAGATCACAGAAGAAAGGCAAGGAGGAATAGCAAGGCTCTTCTCTCACCTGCATACCCCTGTGCCTAAAATGGGTAAGCAGCTAAATCAGGTTTTCCAAGTATAATCAGGAATATGCCGTATTCTCCATGGCCAGACAGTCAACGGATAAAATGTAATACCGCATCACTAAATGGCCAGCTACACAAAAAGGACATCCCGACTCCAGGGCATTGCTGCAGTTCAAGGCGAATTACAAATTCGCTCTGACAAAAATGGAGCCGTGCCAGCAAAATCAGGGACGGAGGCGAGCCAGCTGATGCCGGGGTGAATTGGCTTCTCGTGTAGCACTGCCAGGAGGAGCCATCCTCGGCCGTCATCTCGGGATCCCCCCCTTTCAGCGGCTGCCGCTGAAATTGTGGCAAACCATAACTCTTTACTCTAAGGATAACGCATTTTAGGCACTCTTCTTTTGAACATGTAGCCTCGAACAGAGGGATACCCCAGACCTGAACCGCCAAAACCTCGGAGAAGCCATCCTAAAAAGCAGGCTGTTGGCAGCGGCTGCACAGCGCCGTTTCCTTTGCTGGGGTAGAGGTTTTGATGCTTATTTTCAGCCCTAGAGCAGGTTGTCTGCCAAGCCGCAGGGCTGAGGACAGGATTTAAAAAGGTGAGTAAATGCATCACGGTGATTCCCTCAAACTGACACCTCTGCGGTGCACGTGGACAGCCCACTTTTCTTCCTGGCTGACAGAACAGACAAGTATTCAGGTTTGCTCAGGATTTGCCCCTTAACAACAGCCACGAAGCAGAGCAGCAAAAAGTTCATCCATTTACAAAATTTGCTATTTCGGCTGGGTAGACCACCTTCCTGAAGCTTCACGTTCCCAAAGCTCATCCTATGTGTTTGCCGAATTTTACTGAGCACAGCTTCTCTCTCTCCTTGAAGCTCACTCACTACAACTGAGATATAGAAATATAACCTGGGAAAATACACAGTTACACAGAAGTAATAAAGATGATTTAAAAAATAGATTAGTTTTGTAGCATCAAACTTTTTCACTGGCTGACTGATCTTCACGGTTAAAGAGTTAAGATGGTTTTAAAATTGTTTCAGCAGTCAAACATCACCTCAGACAGGCCCAAATAGTTTAATGGTTATGATGCCTCGGACAGTGTGCCAGAATTTTAACACACCTTCTAATTAAAAAAAAAACCCAACCAAAACCAAACGACCAAACCACTTACAAGCATCAAAGTCAGTTTTGAACCTCAATTCTTGTTCAAGCTGTGCTTCCCACCAGTAAAGAAATAAATCCCACCCTTGGCATCAAAGCTCTTACCTGCACGAGGAAGATGATGAGAAAGTAGAAGTTCGCAATTCTTCTAAACTGCTCAAAAAGGTTCTTCGGGAGGAAGTTCCAGAGGGTGTACTGCAGGGAGAAAGAGGGAGGGCTCACAAACAGACCAAGACATGGGGCTTACTGGAGACCTGGGCTACAAAATGGGAATTATCTGCACAGAATAGGACTTTTCCCTATAACCTGGCAAGGAGCAGCGCAGCCAGCTGGCTGGCGTGGTCCAGGCACAGGTCCCTGATTTAAAACCGGCGTTTTAAACTCACTTCTAGACCAGCATTTGGAAGAGATGGGATTTCATGAAGAGGTAATGCACAGTGCAGAGATTTATTTATTTCTTTTTTGCCCAAACAAACTCCAAAAACAATCTTAGAGTTGCTCCTCTGTTAAAAAAAAAGCATGTTGCCCACATAATTTTGTTATCAGGTTGTTTCATTACCATTGTAAGAAGCCTGATGAATCTTTTTGCTTTGGAAAACTTGTGGAATTTAAGAACAACATGTAAAATGATGGGTCTAATACCTGATCTTTCAGTCTCCCTGGAATAATCAAACAATAACAAGCAGCCAAACCTCAAGACCAACGTCCACTTAATTTTAAAAAGAGACTGGTCAGGTAAGAAGACCGTGTGCCTAGCAAATATAAAATGGAAAAAAAAACACGCAGCAAGGACACAACATTCAAAAATAAATCAGGGAAGAATTAAGAATAGTGCTAAAACAAACTACTTGTCAGAGAGGGAAGTGACACAGGGGCAGGACTCCTCTCTGAAGGACCCTCTTGCGTGCCAGGGATACGTCAATGGGAATGCTACACCCCCATGCTAAACACAGTTAGACTTAAACCTTTTCCTCGCTATAAACTTGGACAGCAGAGAGACATAAAAACAAGTAAGATCTAAGCTATATAAAAAAGAAAGGGAGGAAACCCCCCCTTACAGCTCCGGTACAGTAAAACTGAAGCCTAAGTGTATGCTGAGCATCACGAATCCTAGGCAACGTACTATGTATCCAGCTGTGTTGACAATATCGGGTGCCACTTGTGTGATATTTTACTCGAATCGGCTTCAAATCTTTTGAAATAGCTCCACGAATGTCATGGAAAAAAAGCTAAGCAGAAGGCAGACGGGTGTCATCACAGTTTTCCACCATAAACAAAAGCTGCATTAATACCATATGAATGTTTCCCCTTTCATCCAAAGGGATAAACAGAGCATGGTTATTTTCATCCTATCTCAAGAGAGAAGAAAAGCAGGGAACAAAAAATAAAATAGGGGAATCATATTCTCCTCTCCATTTATAAAGCAAACCCCGCTGCCTTCTGCAAATCTGAGTTGCTGCTGTCTCACACTGGATTACATTTAACCTGTCCTTTCTTCCCAAATGGAATGCCAGAAAACATTAAAAAAACCAAACCAAAAACCATCCACCCAAAAACCAGCCCCACAAAACCAATGTGTCCATGTGCTTTGCTCTCCCATCCAGCCTAGAAGAAAGGCACTTGTACGCACCCCCACCGGGATTGATGGGAAGGAAACAAAAAAGACTAATGGTGAGACTGGAGCTGTGGTGCAAGGTATGTACCAGGCTGCTCCAATTCCAAAGGGATCTTCACATCCCGCCCCTCAAGGAATTCAGAATTTCTCAATTTCAGAAACAACCATCAAATAAAACGAGGGGGAATGCATGAGCAGGGAATACATGCACACGGTGGCCCCCGGAGGAGCGGAGCAAGCTCACCTTGGAGGAGACGATCCTGTTGTCGCAGAACTTCTGTGCCACATATGCATCTGTTTCCGACACTGGACGGTGCCCCACCACCACGGTGCGCGTACCGACCCGCTTCTCTTCCCCGGCACACTGTGAGGGCAAGCAGGAAAGGGGAAAAATGAGCTTCTGGCTCAAAAAAGCTGAATATTTGTAGTAACAGCTCCCAGCTTCTGAATGCACCATGCTGTTTGTCAGAAATAAGGCAGCTGGAACTTCAAAAATTCACTTCTCTGCTCCACCACGGAAATGGAAGAGACATACGTAAAGTCATTTAGCAAAACCAAGGCAACGTTGAGCTTGCAACCTGGGGTGCCCACCGCTGCCCAGCCATCCCCCAGGACCACAGCCTGTCCCACAGCCCACTACGGCAGGTCATCGCTCGTCCACCACGCTCCTCTCCTGTGCGGGACAGCCAGTGC
The DNA here is from genome assembly GCA_013400795.1 of Pluvianellus socialis. NCBI lineage: Eukaryota > Metazoa > Chordata > Aves > Charadriiformes > Charadriidae > Pluvianellus > Pluvianellus socialis. The sequence goes on from VZTS01028678.1 coordinate 21,644, forward strand.
CTGGTTTTTCAGCTTTGTGTCCCTCTGCCAGGCACTTTTCCTTCCTGAAGGAGAATATATCTTTATCAAGCACTTCAGACAATTAGGAATATAATTTATCTTCTACACTTCTCTTCCTAGTCCCAACCTGGAGAGCCCTTCAGCAGCTCCAGGCTTCACCCCACTGATGACAACGGAAAGTGCACCCTCCTTGACATTTGCTCTCCTGCCAAACCAGGTCCACCTGAAATGCCTCATCACCACGCTTTTGCACGCAGACTTGGGATTTAGCTTAAAAAAAAGTACACTTCTGCTATTTTCAAATCTCAGATAAAACCAGAAAAAACGAAGCAGACAGTTCCACATCACAAACTCCTCCAGAAGACACGCGGGGTGCTGTGGATGCCAGCTTGTCTCGAGGGATTTTATTTTAAAGCAGAACGAGATGTCACAAGCAAATGATGACCTGGCAGCACGGGGGCTCCACAGCAGACCGGGAAGGCGGAAGGGAATGGCAGCAGGATAAACTCAAGCGGAGACGAAGCAGAGTGGCTCTGTGGGAGGACAGCATCCCTTGCACGAAGCCATGAGAGATACCTACAACCAACAACACGGGGCTCTAGCAGACACCCAGCCGTCCCCCCCCACCAGCTTCCCAGGCGGGTCATGGCACCTGGCAAATTTTAATTAATAGATCCTCCCAGTGCAATTGAGCACCTATTAAAATAACACAGAGTAAAACAAGGTATCTGAATATCCTGAAAGTAACAGTGCTCTTCTACTTAAACGTAACTCCTGACTATTGAATTTCCAATTTCCTACAACTCCATTTAAAAAGCACGCGCAAATGAGTGACGAGGCAGCGGCAATGCAGGTCTTGCAGCCCTGGGGAAGGTTCTCGGGTGGACAGGGCAACACCATGGGCCCCATTTCCACCAGCTTCCAGCTCCGGGCTGCCCAGACTACCCAAGGTCCTCAGTGGATCAGAAGAATGTAGTTTTTAAAAGAAACAAAACCATGCAAAGAGTTTAAAAAGCAGCTTTTTTTGTTCTGTCCAAGTTCCACCTTGCCTATAACAAAGTGTCCCTGCCACAGACGCTGGCAGCTGAGGGAGGAGACCTGGCTGGCTCCAGGAAGCCTTTTGCAAGGTTGAACTTAACATTATAGAGTGAATTTAAAACACCCACCAAGAGGAGACGGAGCGGCGGGGGAAAAAAGGGTCTTCTTAGGCCAGGCTAAGGTTTTCTTAAAGTTTTGGATTTTAAAACACGAGCAGGGAAGGTGTTTGTCACTGTTCACGGTTCAAGGGCATTAGCAGACAGCAGGGCTGATAAAATACCAGCAGATACTGTTCAGGCTGCTCTTAGTCTTATTAACCCTCAACCCTAGAGCTTGTTTGCTTTGAAACCCCACCAGGGCAGGTGCCAAAAATGCCAAATCTCTCCCATGCCAGCCATTTGATGCGGGTGGATGCTCCTGGCGCGCCCTGGGTCCAGCTCAGCATCCCAGCTGTCCGAAGGGCCCATCGCAGGCAGCTCGTTGAGGGAAAAGGTGCTCTGGAAACAATCACACTAAGCCAGCAGGGATTAACTGCTGCTTAGGGAAAGCATTTAAAAAAATTAAAAATAAAAATCTAAGCCAATCTAATTCACCTGGAGCAGTGACAACTGAATGGATGCTGCTGCACCAGGAACAGGGTCTGCCCAAAGCAGACAGCAGCTCTCCCTTCCCCCTGCTCCCCACCCATGTCTTTAATTAAAAAGAAGTATTTTCACACCGTGCCTAAACACAGGTTGGCGTGCTGACCGCTCTCGCTGCAGCTGTCCTCAGCCCTCCAGCAGCAGCCGCTCTGAGCAGGGGAAGGAAGTTTCTCGCAACCATGTCCACGCACCACCAGGATGCGGAGCCAGCAGCAGCCACCAGTGCTGGTCCCACCTCCACCACGCACAACAGGCTCGCCAAACATGGATAGGGCAGGCACACGCTCCCAGCTAGGGAATGCCACCAGCCTGGCACGGGCTGACCACTCTCCCAGCCTCATCACCACCGCCTGCAGCAGCAGCGCATCTTCTCAACGAGAAACTGGAATCATGGAACAGTCTGGGTCAGAGGGGACCTTGAAGATCACCTAGTCACACCCCTCTGCCCTGGGCAGGGACCCCTCCCACTAGACCGGGTTGCTCCAAGCCCTGTCCAACCTGGCATTGAACCTCCAGGGATGGGGCAGCCACAGCTTCTCTGGGCAACCCCGGCCAGGGGCTCACCACCCTCACAGTAAAGAGTTTCTTCCTAGTATCTAAATCCACCCTTTTTCAGCTTAAAGCTGTTACCCCTTGTCCTACCACTATGTGATGAGGCCCAAACAAGATTCCCTAATGTATCTGCTGCACTAGGCAGGTGGCAGCCACAGGACTCATCAACCTGCAAGGAGTTGATGGAGCTAGGCAAGAGTCATTCATCCATGTCCCAGCAGTGCCAGGGACCAGAAGCAGACTGTCCCCAAGCCTGACATCCTTGTCGTGTCCCCAGGCAGGAGCTGGAGCCGGGCGTGCCTGGCGAGCATCCCTCCAGCATGGGGAGGAAACGAGAGCTTCCCCTGGCCGCGCTGCCGGCAGAGCGGTGGGAAGGAGCGGAGGCGAGGGCTTGCCAAACACATGGATTGGCACGGAAGCAACAAAGCTCTGATTAAAACACTCCTGGAAAAATATACACAAGTATTTACTCTGCAAGACAAGCCATGGAAAACCTGGAGCACGGTAGATTTAGGTTAGATATGAGGAAGAAACACTTTACTGTGAGGGTGGTGAGCCCCTGGCCGGGGTTGCCCAGAGCAGCTGTGGCTGCCCCATCCCTGGAGGTTCAATGCCAGGTTGGACGGGGCTTGGAGCAACCTGGCCTAGTGGGAGGTGTCCCTGCCCAGGGCAGTGAGGGTCGAATTAAATGGTGTTTAAGGTCCCTTCCAATCCAAACCATTCTACGATTCTGCGTGAAGCCCCAGAACAGAACCCTAATCCCAAGTGTGGCGTGCCAACTGAGCCCCACCAAGCTATCACCACCAACTCCTAGGTGGGCTTTCACCCCTCAGCTCCCCCCTTCATTTACTTATTTGCAGCATCTCCTACAAAGCTGACACCAACCCCCTCCATGGCGCACCAGAGCCCTCTGCAGCGGTGGCCGAGGGAGAAGTCCTCGCTCCGTGGTCTGACCAGCCTCCCACCACCCCTGGCATTCCATTTCCCATTCCCCTGCCCACTCCACGGTATCACACCATCACTCAGCCACGCCAGCGGATGGAAGGCTTCAGGCCACATCTCTTCATTTCCCGCCCCCGCA
>VZTS01028678.1:24992-39032 GCA_013400795.1 Pluvianellus socialis
AGAAAACGAGCACACACCACGATGATGCCCGCGGCGAGAGGCATTGGCTCAGCTCAGCGATTAAAACCTCTTATTTTGACGAACCCACCTCAAACGGCTCCCTGAATTGCTAATAGATTGCTAAGTCTTAATAACGCCTCTCAACGGAGACTTAAGAGGAGATTTATGGAGTAACTGCCAGGCATTTGGGAAAATTCTAATATGCAGATTAGCAGGGAGAGGATTTAGACGACTTGTCCCGACCGCCTTTCATAAAAAAATTTTAATTCTGATGGCGAAATAAAAAGAAATGCAAAATAAAAGAAAAGCAAAAATAGAGAAAAGCAAAATAAAAATTCAAACGGCTGCCTCGCTGCCTGGTGGGGTTTTATAAAGCCGGTGCTACAGGGCACGGGGCTCCGCTGGCACGAGCAAAACCCAAAGTTTCTTCTGCTGTTCAGAGCCAGGCATGAAAAACGGTTTTTTTAGGAAAATAAACAACTGCATCCTCCCCATATGCACTCTATCACCTCCCTCTGCCCGAGGCGTGGTGTTTGCAGGAGCGCTGGGACAGCCGGAGCTATCCGTAGGGATCAGCGGTGCCAGACCGCCCGTGGCCTCGGGACTGCACAGCGGGACGCCGCGCTGCATCCTCCCACCAAGCCACGAGGATCTGGGGATGCTGGTGGGCGACCCCAGTACCCTCTCTGCCACACCGTGCCCCAACAAGCCAGAAGAGCTCCCAGCAGCCGGCAGACACAAAGCAGCACCCCGGGGGACACCGCACACCCTGGGAATCAAGAGGAGGGAGAGGAGGAGGGATTTTGGAGAAGGGACGCTGTCCTGCTTTGCATCACTCTGCCCCCCCAGTGTCTAAGCAAAGCCATCAGCGAGTCAACTTCTCGGCAGGGCACTGCGGAGCTGGAAAACAACAGCCAGAGATTCAAACACAAATCACAGGAGAGAAAGATGAGGCTAGGGAAGCTGTTCTGCCAGGAACATCTTTCCCAGCTGGCAGCTCGCTATCTATCTTTGCTTCCCACCCCGCGCAGGACCAGGCGCTCAGGCTGCAGTAATAAATATCCGCATCCTCACCAGCGATGAGGGCACGCACAGCAGGGAGAAATTCAGATACAGACCATATTTCCATTAAATATTTTGACATAACCCAACCTTCCTGTACTTTCTGTAAAGCCCAATCATTGCCAGAAGCAGCAGTTCTGAAAAGACGACATTAGGGATTAATGACTATTTTCTTAGGGTGTCCGAATTTAAAAAGCCCACCTACACACATCAGTATTCCTATGGAAGATCAGCTGAGGCTTGGTATTCTGCTATACGCTTTTCTTTGAGGAGCTGGGAGCGGGTCTGATTTGAAGGCATCAGACCAAGGCTAAAAAAAAAAAATCTATGGATGCAACTAATGACCCAGCATCATTTATGACCCAAAGCTGTTGAGGCATTACATAGAGACAGCAGAATTCCATTTGGAGCCCGCAGCACTCCCCAAATTCCTCGCCTGAGTTTGGGCAAGCCTCCTTCCGTGCCTCTTTCCCTCTCCATCTGTGCCCTTCTCCCATGAAGATGTCCTGCCCCAGCACAACAGCTCCTGCCGGCCTCCCGGAGAGGCTCCTCCGCACCCGCCCTCCCAAACTTCTGGGAATCCACCACAGCACCACATACAGGACCCAGCTGGCGCTCGATAAAAGCTGCAAACCTGGGTAAAAATTAGCAAGCTTGGGTAAAAATTAATGGAGTTAGACCGAGTCCACCAGGAGAGGTGAACCTGTGCTCTGCAGCCGCCGTCGACAAGGAGCCACTCCAAGCGGGCTATTTCTAGGGCAGCTGCAAAACACAGTGCTTAATTATAACCCCCAAACAGAAAACAAGTGTCTGTGCTACCTGCTGGCCCTGTTTCCAGAAAAAAAAAAACAGAAAAAAACCCAAAAACCCACCATTTGATTTACTATAGTTTCAGAAAGCGCCTAAACCAGAACTAATCAAAAGAAACTCCTTTCATATTTGCTGAAGATATCTTCAAGCCACAAAGTAAACACAAATAACTCATAGAAAAAAGATCTAATAAAAACCACAGGCATTTAAAAAAAGTCATGTGCTAAAACCTGAGATAGTTATACAGTACAAATACAAAGCTCAAACATTTGAATGAAATCACAGCTTATATTAAATATATGCATAAGAAAGATTAAATCACATTACTTGGCTTAGATCTCATAAATAGTTTAAGTCTAATCACTCCTGTATTGTTCCACTTCTCATAAAAGTACTAGAGAAGACGACCTGATTTACAGAAAAAGCTAGCAAAAATAACACCACCTCCCAAAACAGCCTGTTCTTGCTCCTGTTTCACTTAGCCCCGGAAAAAACACATCCACAATTTTAAAAAAGTCTCCGTAAATTTACTGTAACCTCCCCAAACCGTCCGGCAGTCTCAAAAAGTTACTCAGCACACCAACCTCGTTGCCCAGCCAATACCTTTTTAATTGAAATTTTCCTTGCCAATTTTTCTATTACTCTTTGTCCTTAGCCATTTCCATGCAAGTACAAGTGATGCTTTGAGAAAGCCCTTAATAATTCAGCAGCTCAGACTATGCTTACCCAAACGGACCACATTTTTAGGCAGATGTCCTGACTTAGAGACAGAACTCCATCGATCGGGATCAGCCCCAGTGTTCTCCCCTGCACCCGCAGGGAAAGGGTCGATAACATGCAGAGTCCTCAGGGAAAGAAAAACATTGCATTTAAAATACTGAGAGCCCATAGGTCCGAGGGAAAGGGCTGGAGGTGAGCACAGCTCCGGGCTCGTTTCCCCACTGGAGGAGATTTTGGTGCTCATCCCTACGTGGAGAAGGGAAGGTCAGTACTTTGGGAAAGCAAAAAGGTTGAAATTCAAACCAGTATCCCTTCTCCTCCATTGAGGCTGAAGCTCCCACTGATATTTCAAGCAGAGGGAACAAGACCACCAAGGAGTGACCACACCATGCAAGCCCCCACACCAAGCAGAACAGCAAGCAAGAGAAAAAGAGGAGCCATGGAAAAAGGACCAATGCCTCTTTTTTTTGGTTTTTTGGGTGTTTTTTTTTGTTTGGTTGGGTTTTTTTCTTAAACCACAGTCAACACATGACAGGGCTTAACACCCAGACCTCATCCTTGGTGCCCATTGGGGATGACGAAGTGGTGGAGGAGGTACTCCAGCAGAGCATCGTTGCCCCCAGCTCACACCACCCTTAATGCAAGCCGAGGTGTGTCCGGTGACACAAGGGGCCCCAGCCAGAGCCTGTCCCTGTGTCCCCTCTCTCCCAGGGATGTGCTGCCTCACCATATGGGCTTGCAGGAAGGTCACCTTCACCAAGGACGATGGGCTGAAGAACAGCAGAGCCCCACCAAGCTGTGTTTCCTGGAAAAGCTGACTTGGCCAACAAAGCCACCGATAAAAGCAGACACAGAGGGGCGGGGAGAACAGGGGAAAGGGCTACTTGAAAGATTTAAGAAGGGTGGAGAGAGGAAATAGAAGAGGTTTTTTTTTTTCCTCCCCAGATAACAAATTTACAAGAGGGCCCAGCCTTCTCCTGGACTTGGGGAGCGCCACACACAGGGGTCACAGCCGGGAAGAACTCTTTTGGTGTGGCTTTTGGTTTGGTTGTGTTTTTCTTTCTCCAGTCTGGAACAGTTTCCACCCAGAAGAACACACAGTCCTGCATCTTCCCAGGAAAAGACGCTCCACGGCGCCTGCAATCACAGCTTCAGTTCGGCAGCGCTCTGCAGAAAGTCGGGTTCATGTAGGATGCCGAAAACCAAACCCAGACCAAAACCAGCAGATACCAACTGGGATAGCATTACTTCAGTGCTGCTGGTTTGTGGAAAAATCTGTTGCTCCTGTTCAAACATAACCACCGACCTTTGGAAGTTTTCAGGATCTCAACTCTTTCCCCCCCTCCCCCCCACGCCCTGCTGACAGCCAGGGTTATGAAACGGTGGCTCATCTCGAAATGCAGGCAGCATATCTTTATTTTTGGCAGTCCAAAAGAAAAGTTCGACCAGCATGCTGCCAGCATATCAAATTCAGGCTCATAGGAACACTTCAGACTCCAGAACAGAAAAAGGACTTTGAATGAGAGCCCGAATGTTTTGCAGAGGTCACAAAGCAAATACGAGGTCTTCCCATCTTCAAACCTCTTCCTCCCTCCTTTCCCCGGCTCAGGCTGTGCACATATGTCTGCTCATCGGCAGCTCTTTTAGCAGGGCAGCGAGCTCTTCAGAGCCGTGATTTGCCCTGGCAGAAATTAAAGTAAGAGTAAACTGGAAAAAACCCTCCAATTGTCAATGCTTGCATCAGCCAGCAGAGCTATAATCTTTGGTTTTCCCCTGTTGCTTTCTGGTCCTTTGAAAGCCTGAGCTCTTCAGTTATGGAAACAAAAAACCCCACCTAAATAGTATGCTATGCATCCCGGCTCAGCCAGACATTACTCCGACCTCTGCCACCTACAGACATTTCATCCTTTTTTAAGTTTTCCCAGCATTTCCCAACCAGCCAGCCAAGAGCGCATCTCCCAGAGTGGTTTCCTCCCTTTTTTCCCCAGGGAAGCAAGCCCACCTGGCACAGAGGCTGCAGAACCCCCTGCAAGGGCGCACATCACCCCAGCACCAAGGCTGGTACCCATGCCCATATCCCCCCCAGGGATGCTGTCCTGTCCTTACTTCCCCCACCAAGGCCACCGCAGGGTGCCCTCAGCCCCCACAGCGGGTACCCCAGGTCCATGCCACTCGCTCACCTTGGTTCAGGTTAAGTTTCTCCACTCCAAAAAAGTAAAAAGCTGCGGTTCCCTAACCCTTCCCTTGCTGTGTGGCAGAGGGAAGTTTCCATAGAAGTAACAGGAGGTAAAAGGGGGGAAAAGAGGGAGCAATCACCTACTTTAGCCTTTGCTCCACAGCCAAAATCAGCTCCACGCACCCGAGACCCCATTGGGAGTATTTTCATCCCCGCATACAACAGTAACCAACAGATTTATCCTTGAGGCTGCGGGCAGAATTATACTGGGATACTGGATCAGCGCAATCCACCCAGTCAGGAGAGAAATCCTCAACATGTGGCCTAGAATTGTTTATCTTCAGGAAATCCTTTTGGCTCCTGTTCCTGCCAGGCTGGGTAACAGAGCTGCAAGAGCAGCGCCAGCAAAGCACGCCCTGCCCGGGGCTGACCGAACACCCGCACCGAGCCGTGCCAGCCGCACAGCAAGCCCGGTTTTCCAGCGGGAGGGCAATCCGCTCATCCACAGGGATCTGGAGATGAGGTCTGAGCTGGCCCTGGGATGCCTGACTCGGTGCAGGAGGGGTTTTGGTGTGGTCCATCCTGGCACCACCAGCTGCAGAAGCGAGCCCGTCCCGTACAGGAGAACAGGGCAGCATCCCGGGAGATGACTCACAGCCATTCCCATCCCACCAGCCACTCTCCCTAGATGGGCACTGGGATAAGGGCGTTCCTGCTCTCATGGTTACCAAGACAAGCGCCTTCACCCAAGGTTTCCTCTGTCTGATCTTCCCGCCCTGCACTTACTGGAACGGTTCTTGTCAAGTGGAAAGTCCCACTTCCATCCATTCAACCGTGCTGGAAGAAACCACCCCACAGAAACGCTGTATTCCGCAGTATTAATTTTACTGATAGGAGGGACAACAGCCCTCCGGGCATCACAGCTGATTTTACTGTACTCCCTCCCTGAGCAAACATTTAGAAGAAAAGGTGAGCTGGGAGGAAGAGGGAAAAAAAATCCAACCCACAAAAAAAACCAATAAAAACTTTCCACAACTCAGTGTGAACAGAACTGGCACACAAAACCCCACCCTGCGAGCCCACTCCGCCTCCAATAAACCCCCCAATATTGCATTTTAAGCTTGGCTTTACAGCTCCTGTAAGATGGGGGGGTTGCTGCTGAGCAGGTTCCCCTGGTGCAGCCCGAGCCCCCCTGTACCCTCACATCACCCCCGAGCCCTGCGGGCAGCCACTGCTCTGCTTTGCATGAACGCTGGGGAGGAATTACACCAAAATCTAATTAAAAGATGGCAGAGCTACTCACAAAGTGGACTTCCCCTCCTCCCCGCCCCCCCATCATTTAATTTCCCCAGCAGTGAAATTTTTTAAAATTCCCCCCCTCTGCCTTAAGCCAATTGAGACTCAGACAATGGAGCACAGCGTTGCTGCAGTCTAGCAAGCACTTAATTTTTATTACTGCTGAAAAGATCTCGGTTTGCAATAGCAAAGAAATGCTTCAAGTTGTCTAGCCTTGCCTGTTGCACATCTTACTCAGCTTTTCTGGACCCTTTGTGGCACGAGAAAAACAGGATCCCTCTGTTCTGCGAGTCAGTGCGTTTGTCACAGTATTCCAAACAAACTGCGTCTACCAAGCGAGCCTTGCCTCCATTTCCCACTTTATTAGCCTTAAAAGGCTATTTATATGCTTTAAAAAGCTGTGTAAAATTTTATTAAGGTGCACCAGCATAGTTTGAGATAGGCCAGAGGTAAAGACTGGCTGCTGACCCTTTGGAAGCACACGGCGAGGAATTGCCAAGCCCTCCGGCATCGCACACTCCAGAAGTAGGGCTGGGGCCATAGCCAGGGCCCTTCTGCCTACGGATCCTGCAAAATTCGGCTGAAATCACAGGGCAAAAAGCCCGCAGCGAAACACTGCCCATCCAAGGCCACCAAGGAGGTTCACAGCAGCCTTCTTCATCACGAACAGCAACAAAAACACCCCTACAAGCCCCATTTGCCCCCAAAATACCCGTGAGGACAGACAGTCTCGCAGGTGCTCACCCCTCCTTCCTGCTGCAGGAGGAAAACAAAAAGCCCTTTCCAAAGAGCCGGATCAAAAGTAAGTCCATTAAGCTTGCGTTAAGGAGAATGGGACAAATGTCTCTGAACTACAAACGCTATCAATTCCAGCTGGATGTCAGGAGCAGGCATGCTTTTAGACTAAATGGACTTCGGGTGGAAGTCCATCTCAAACAAAATGGCTAAAGTTTTTTCAGGAAAATAAATAACTGGAGTCAGCAAGATGCAACAGGTGCCTAAAAAAAAAAAAAAAGAGATGGATGCACTGCTAACCACATGCGGAAGGGATGGCATACGGAGCTACAAAAGCTTTTTACAGAGTATTGGTTCCGAGCAGCATCCACAGCAGTGAGCATCCCTATGAGAGCACAAAAAACAGAGGGGTGGAAAAAGCCCAACCCAGGACCACTTCCCTTCCACCAGCAAGGCCCCGGCCAGCGCCTCGATGGCTCCTGGTGCCAGCCCACTGGCCGGCAGCTCCCTGGACTTCGACTAAACCCATCAGCAAAAATAAATTTTATATATATATAAAAAGAAAGAGCCCATAAGCAAAATTAAATAATTAAATATATGTAGATAAAAATGAAAGAGCCCATAAGCAAAAAAATAAAATAATTAATATATAAAAAAGAGAGAGCCCATAAGCAAAAATAAATAGATCTATTTAATACACCTATATATTGCATACATGCATATTTAATGCGTATATATTGCATACATGCATATTTAATGCATATATATATATTGAAGTCACTGCAGCCTCCGGGCAGAACAGGCTTTTCCTGACCCAGCAGCTGTGCCGCTGCCAGGCAGGAGCCAGGCGAGGGCAGGGGCCGGAGGAGACCTTTTAAAACAGGAAAATTCCACCATTTCCCCAGGCTACAAGTCAGTAAACCGTGCTTTAAAGTGGCTTGCCACTTACTGCCCGTCCCCTGCGGTGTGCAGGCAGCACCAGATCAGTCTCCTGCCACGGAAGGGCCATGGCAATCCACATAAACGGCTCCATCAAAAAGTCTTGGAGCCAAGTTTATTGCAAAAAAGAAAAAAAAAGACAAAAATACTAACTGGCCAAATGAAATGGTAACCAATTCAGACAAATGCTAGTCAACAACTCGCCGGTCGGATGTTGGGATAATTCAAAGCAATTCAAGGAAAGCACAGCACGACACCGAAAGCAGCTGGGGCTGCCTTGTGGTCACAGAACCAGCCTGCGGAAAGGGGACAGGGAGCCAGAGAGCAAAGCTACGGGAGGGAGAGCTTATCATATTATAATTTAATATTAACAATAATAATAATAGAAACAGCTTACAATCATCAGCAACCTGAACAGCAGCGTCCTTACCACCCGTTTCCAACAAGCAGGATGCGCTTTCCGATGGGCATGGTGTCCCTAAAGGTGAGACGCAGCCCGAGCCCGGCACATGCTTCACTGATGCATCCTGTCCCTTCATCCTGCGCTCCCTGCAGCCCATGGCCCAGCAGCATGAGGCTTCCCAGCAGCAGCAGTTTTTGTCACCCGTGGGCAGCCAACAGCCACAGCCTGGCACTCCGAGGGGCCGGGGGACAGCCCTGCCCGCAGCCTGGCATCCGCAACGTCCCCGCAACCCGCAAATCTCTGGGTAAGAGAAAATGCTAAAAAAACCAAACCCTACAGAACCTCAGTATTGCTTGGCAATTGAAATAGGGAAAAAAATTAAAAATATAGGCACTCTATACTTGCAAGAGAGGGGGGAGGCAGGCAGAGGCAGCAGGTGAGCGGCAGGGTTATCCCGGCTCCCGGCGCGCATCCTCCGCAGGGCTCAAAGCCAGGGCTGGATGCTGGGGAGACCACAGGCAGGTCAAGTCCGTGACAACGCAGTGTACGGCACTGGCAAGGCCTGCCCGGCAAAAACCAGCCCATCATTCCCAACACCAGACCTCAGCAAGCACATAAATACTTCCGAGATGAGCAACGAGAAGCAGATTTTCTGTCTAAACCCATAGGCGAGGTATTTTCTATGATTCCCTGGGGATAGGCTGCCCTGGCACGCCACGAGAGCTGCAGCCCACTCCCCCGGGCAGGGCTCACAGGAGGAGCTGGGGGACACTTTTGGGCAGAAGGACACCGAAGCCACCAGCCGAACCAGGCAGGAAAACCTCTGCGCTGCCCTCCAGCCCTCAGCACCCACTTCCTACACGCAATGAAATACAGGAAACTCCCTTCAAAAAAATCCCCCCAGCAAGCCTTTCCGGGCAAAAGGCAAAGCAGTTAATAGTGCACTCAGTCACACCGTGTCCGAGTTTCTTGGAAAACTCAACTTTCCCAGACAGGCCTAGCAGCTCAGCGACTCCCTTACCCTCCGCCACGGCGATGCCAGCTCCTCCAGCCATGGGTATCACACTGGATGTCCCCCCGTTTGGCCACCTCCACGTTTTCCCAGTAAGGGCAGCGAGTTTAAGCCCTAGGGGGAGACACAGAATCCCACGCTCTGACGAACCTGCAGCCAAAGGCCGGTTTCCTGCTGCACACCGCTGCGGATCAGAGACACAAGGGTAGGTACGGCAGCAGGACGAGGATGCTCACAGGCACCCAACCCACATGGCTGCAGCCACAACAATTAATTTTGGTGTGAAGGTTTCTTCCGGCTGAGAGTCTCCCACAACACTTCGCTTTTAACTAACAATTCCAAAAAAAAAAATTTAAAAAAATCTCTCCACTAGAGAGGACATCAAGCAGCCAGTTTAATCAGAAAGGAAGTGAATAAACCAAGGGCAACAGGATGAAATTAAAGGCAAGGCTGAAAAGATTGCTATTAATAGATGGCCTGTTTGCTTTTACAATTTTTATTGTTAAAAGCAAATTGCCATGCCTTCAGCTGCACCCCAGTCAGTTCAGCTCCCAACCCTCCTTTGCACAGCCCAGATCATTATTCTTAGCAAAACACCAACCAGAGACAAAAAAAAATGGTTGCAAGTGAAGAACAAAATACAGCCTTGAGACACACGTGATTCTCTGTAGAAAAGTTTCTACACACCACGGGTTTAATCGGCCGCACCATTTGTCATTAATGTTTGACCAGTGCTTCCCAGTCCCTCCTTACAGCAATTTCTAACCTCTCCAAACTTCTAACTACAAGCGCGAACATTTCCATGCAGCTGCATGTCCGAGGCTGGCCTGACTTTTTTTTCTTCATTTGTTTGATTATTTATTTTTAGCTAAATGGTTGAACTATTTCTGGGAATAAGGCTACAGTTAGGAGACTGCTTTGCAAACATTTAAGGGAAAAACAGATACAGGAATTTGAGAAACTCCTCTGCCCCCCATTTTCCAGGGAATTTGTAAGAAAAAAACTCTTGTGTACCAATTTTGCAGGGTAGGGGCAGTGCAAAGGGATTTCGGCCTTCAGGAAGAGCCTTTTTGTAGCTCCAGGTTCCCAGTTTGAGTCTTCTCTGTGGTCAAGCAGAGGCTGCCCCGCGGCTGCTCATAGGGGAACTAGCCCCGAGCACACGAAATGCCGCTGTCATGTTAAATACACGTTACACAATAAATTCCAGCAACGTTCATGAAACATTCAAGTCACTTCATTAAAATCCACACTCTTTTGAAGTGCAGGATTTCTCCAAGCGGAGCTGCCACCCGGCGTCAGAGACACCCCAGCCTCAACCTCTGCTGCTTGCGGGGGGTTTTTTTGTCACATTAATGAAAGCAAAATGCTTCTTGCAGAAGCTGGCAGTTGGGTACAAGGTATTTGACAGGCAGCCTCTCTCTCAAGGTGTTAGCATGGCTGGATTGGGTAAAAAAAAAAAAAAGCAATTCTCAAGGCTTCCAACTCCTACCTATGCTCTTCTTCCTTATTAGAATAGGAGCTGCAATCACTGTAATGTTTGGTTCACAGTCTCTAAAAAAAAAAAAGCAAGCGTCAAAGAAAATCACAGATGTGCTCCGTGTCCCAAAATAGACTTTATTACACATTTGCTGTGAAGACTAAAGACAGGAGTGTAAATCAGCATCCTCCAGCCCAGACTCACGACATCTCCCACTACATGGACCCCGCGGCCCCTGAGCCGGGTGGGCAGCAGCACCCCCCCCCAACCCACCCCTGTCCCTCCTCACCATCGCCCCATTGCCAACGGGGCTTCTAATTCCCTGCTGAAAAGTGACTTTGGGCCATTCCTCACTTTTTGCCATTTGTCTAGGTCTCAGCGGGGGTATTTTCCTCCCCAGCCTCCGGCACCCGCCTCTTGAGCCAGCACATGCCTTCTCCAAGGCCTTCCTCCCACCCCTGTTCCTCCCCAGAGGGGGCAGGCAGGGCTCTGGGGACACGAGGGGACAAAGCGCCACGTGCTGGTCCTTGCTGATGGCTCTGGTGTGGGGGGAGCATCCAGAGCCAACCCGGGGTTACCCCCATCGCTGGCAGCCACCCAACAGGGATGGATGGAGACGCCAGGAAAAGACCAGCAAGGTACCATCATTACCAGCCGAGAGCAAGGCAAAGGCACCGAGTCGCGACGCAGGTCCAGCCCAGGACTGAGCACTGCACACCCATCTAAAAGGCCTCTTCTTCCCCAAAATGTCAAGCAAGTGTTTTTGAGACCCAGCAGCTCAGGACCAGCCCAGCACTTGCTAAACACTAGGGACTGACCAGGGCAGGTAGGCTGCAAAGAGGATCAGGCCCCAAAGTATTTAATTAAAAGGGAATAAAACAGCTAAAATCCTGTTGTTAAACACTGCACAAACACATAAAAATGAAGAACTTTGCTCCCAATTAGGGGCTGTTTGTTATTTTTCTCACCCTGGATTTAACAGGAGAATAGGAAAATACCAGAGCGAGGACCTGCACTAACAGAGTAATTAAGGGGGGAAAAAAATAAAATAAAAAGTACATTGTCTTTGACACTGGGTCACTGACCCAGGCATCTGCCAAGTGAGTTTGGAAGCAGACAGCGCTCACCCCACTCCCACCAGGAGCTTGGCATGAGGAGACGGAGCTGAATCCTCCCCGGCCACCAGCACCCTTCGCCACAGCAGCGATACCCATAGCGGGAAACTAAAAAAAAAAAGACTACTCCAGTGCCAGAATCCATCTCCAAAAAGGAATTAAAGTTATATTTCAAGTTGACAGTATCTCCTGAAAGTGGATTAACCATAGCAATTCAATCCCGCCTCCCTGCAGCGATCCCGGCCCCACTCTTCTTTCGGCAGGGACGGTTTCAGCGGTGTAAATTGAAGTTCAGAATCCAATTTGTTTCCGCAGAGGACATCAATCTTGCACCCCAGGGGAGCAAAGCAGACCCACAGACACCACTCTGCCCCTCTTTGCTCTTTTTACCACCCCATTTTGCACTCTACCCAGGATTAAAAAAAAGTTTACAGGAGGGAGAAATGGAGGCACCTATGTTGATGGGGCATGGCACCTTCATTGTGCCGAAGCTGTGAAATGCATCTGAAAACAGGATTATTATTTTTTTTTAATATCTGCTGGTATTTATAAGGCTCTGGCAGAGACCACGCAGCGGAGAGGTGACAGCATTTGTCTGAGTAGCCTTATGGGATCTTAAGTGTCAGATAATCCGCAGCCTTTAATAACTGCAGTGCATTTTCTGCAATGCCACTGCCACAAGACGAGCATCACTTGAAGCCCGGTGCTACCCATACAGGACCAGGGGCAAGACAGCAGCTTGGGAGTACCATCACGGGCTGTCCTCTCCTCCCACGGAGCAAGAGCAGGGACAGACCCAAACCCCCCGGAGACCCTGCAGGGCTGGGGACGGGCCAGAGCCACCCCAGCACGGCAGGAACTGCTATCTGCCCAAAGCCAGGGGGAACATGTCCCACCTGCACCGGCTTGATAACGAACACCCCTTGTTACTGCTCAAACACCGCTCACACAGCCAGGGGGTGGAAAAAGTGCCCAACAACCCTCAGCAAGGCCGCATTTGGCACGGAGTCCCCAAAGCAGAGCTGCTCCCCTAACCAGAGCACTACCTCCAGTCCTCCGAAAACGCGCCACAAGGGTTCAGCCTGGAACGAAGCCGTTAGAAATACCTGGTTTTGGTATTTAGGACTGTTTCTTCCCCAGTCCGGTGGACATCATGCCCCAGCAGTGGCACATGTCCCCTCCCCAGGCCGAGGGACCGCGAGAGGTGGCACAGAGCCTGCGCGGGACCACCGGGCAGCATGGGGGTCACGCTTCCCACCTGTGGATGCTGGAGTCGGAGGCCAGCCAGGCACCTCCGTGGGTCCCCACTCGCAGGAGGCGGCCACCTAAAAACACTTTTAGAGGAACTCAGTGGAAACGCTTTGTACCCCAAATGCCTCCAGACAGGACTTTGAAAGCCTCCTGCAAGAGCAGGGTAGGAAGCACGTCACACTAGGCAGAGCTAAATTCAAAGTCACCAAAGTCAGACACTCAGTGCACCGAGGTTAGATCCGATACAGATCCGATACATTTATCCCCAGGGCCACAAAATAGTTGCAGTAGGTGCATTCTCTATAGGGCTAACCCAAAGCCTGCAACAGAAAAGCAACCTACAAATGGGAAGATTAACCTTCCACCCCCCCAGACCTGCTGCAGAGCTACCTCCAGACTTTAAAAAAAAAAAAAAAGAAAAAAGATTAGAGTCCCTTGTGCTGAAAGCCTGGAAATCTGGCACAAACAGCTCGCTCCAAAATAAAAGTGAATATGAAAATGCATCTTCCCGGCCGCCCTGGCCTTGTGGGCAGCCGCAGGCAGAGCCCATTAATCCGGAGGGTGCCGAAGGGTGCCGTGTGCCCCAGGAAACGGCTCCCAAACCCCAAAGGGTGCCCAGCGCCACGCTCCTACCGTAACTCCTGCTCTTTAAACTCCAGGAACTTTAACTACGCACTGCGCAATAACCGGCACCGCTCGATAAACAGAAGCTGCCGAAGTGATGTTAAAACGCTGGGTTTTCACCACACTTGCTGCGGAAGATGGGGGTGGGGGGGAGAAATAAAATGAGTAATTACAGAGTTCAGGCCAAGCAATGAGGTCACGGGGAAATCTCCAAGTAGCTTATGTGGCACCGGGAGGGTTGGGGTGGGTTTTGGGGTTTTTTTTAACCTATTTGGGGAGGGAGAGGGCAGGCAGCACCCTGCCCACTACCCCGCACCTCGCCGGGGCTGTAAACCACGTGATTTTGGGTGCGGGCTGCGAAGCCCCCTCCCCTAAAAGGGCTTTTTTTGTTTGTGGGGTTTTTTTTTTTTTTTGGGGGGG